>BGPR01033971.1:0-16711 GCA_013235015.1 Araneus ventricosus
TTTCTTAAGTAGCATGATGAAGAAAATGTGATTCGATAATCATAATTACCTAAATAAAATTAACATACATTTAAATAATGTATAGCATTGGATAAAGTAAAGTAACATTCGCGCATGTGTAGTGATTACACATGCTTAGTATTGTCGTTTTCGGTTATTGTACAGATAACGTAGGTTTATTTTGTTTGTTTATTGATATTTTTACAGCAATATGTTATTAAAAAACTATAAAAATAACCCAGAATCATCGAATACTTTGTGCACAGAAATCCTTTTAGCTAATAGACCTGTACCACATGGCCCTGAATTACCTGTTCTTGTTCTTCCTAAATAATTTGATTGAAAACCTAATTTTAAAGAATAAACAGTAATGAAATGAAAATCTTGTTCTAAAGCCGTGACGAAATAATACTGAAGCCGAAAAGGTTTTTCATGGTGTGTCAAATAATTTAATACGACATCAAAATCCTTCAAAAGAAAAGTTTTATCATCGCGAATTTAAAATTTCATTCCTACAGATACAAAATTGTCTCGGTAGAGAAATCAATTAAGAGAGTTTAGTACATAATTTTCTCAAGGGATACACTTGTGTAGTTAACTCAACAGTCAGTTGTGTACTATTGAGTTATTTCTGAACTTAAAATTAATTTCTCAACTGAGGATTATCCATCTCAGAGAACAATAAAGAATCTTAAACATGTCTAAATTCATAATGATAACGTTTTTGCTTTAATTCTTGTACCTCATTCAATAATTTTAAAATAATCCAATGTAAACCTAGATTTTCTCTTCAATAAAATATAATTTCCGGAAATGGAATGGAAAGTTTTGTGGTAATTTTAAAACTATTAACTGTGTTATTAGGCGAACAAGATGAATATACAAAAATGCCTTGTTTCCCATGCGAAGGGTATAATACATCTAGAACCCAACCCTTGTTACGGGGAGAATGGCCTCTGTAAAAAACTTTCAATCTAAGATAAAACAATGAGATTCGGCAGAAGTTAGAGGATCCTAAAAAAATCTTCTTACCACTCTTCCGCATAACGTTAGAGTTAATGAAACAATTTGCTAAATCTTTGGATAAAAATAGTTATTGCTTTCGATATTTAATTTTTTTTCCACATTTACATTTTTCCAGAAATGCTTGCCGAATCACCATTTTAGACAATTTCAATAGTTTCCTCAAATAAGATTCTCAAGAATTAACGAGATTCCGTGCTCTAGTTTGTGCCATTTTGATTCTCTGCGTTAAGAGATTGGGTTGTGAAGTAAGAAGTTTGTTTGTGTCCTCGTGTGGCAAACTGATTTCTTTGATAAACCCTAATCTCCCTAAGGAGTTTAAAATGATATAATGGTTTTTGCGCGACAAAATTCTCCGATGTTCTTGACGAATATCTTTCAAATTTTGAATAGTTTTAAATTTTAAAAAATAAAGTTAAAATTCCCTTTCTAGTTGTAATTGATTTTATTAAAAAACTCTTTTAAAGAGCATTTTCTAACCAAGAAGTAACATCTAGCTGAATTTCGTACTAGTAGATTAAACGATCAGCTTTCTACGACATTTTGGACGATTTTTGTAACAGGGATGTCGCATGAAGCAATTTACAGAGTATACGCCATCCTAGAAAGTTTCTGTGTTATAAAAACGCCTAAAAGTGTATACGAATTACATTTTACACAGATGAAATAAGTTTAGTTATAAACTGGAAGTAAAAAGTAAAAGAGGTATACATGAACATGAATTCCGTTTCGGCGCCCCCCCCCCCAAGTATTCCACTGAATGTCAGTTATATTTTAGTATAGCTCTGGCCGCCCTAATTATTATTCTATTTAACCTGCCAACAATACCCACTATTTCAAGTGAATAAACATTTTATTGTCCAACTTAATACCTTTTCCCCTAAATTATCTTCAAATAATTAGCTTTAAACTCTATTTCGTTATCAGTTAGTGTGCATTTTATCCCTTTGCGCGTTCACCTTTCTACTTGGTAATGACATATTTTAAAACAGCCAAAAACATCATTCTTATGTTTAAGAAAATTCATGATAGAATACCGAGAATAACCATCAATAAAGTATAAAAACTACATGGCATAAAAAGCATTGGATAAAAATGTATTTGGTAAAAGTATCAAAAAGTAAAATACTTATTTTTTGGCATCCAATCCGTCAGAGCGACGACTGTTTTCATGGAAACATCATAACTCAGTAACTCAAAGAGTTAGGTAGATGAAATTTAGCATATGGTTCTTATTATTTGAATTGTATATATCTTGCAACTTTTGGAACAAATACGTCAAGGGTTTTGTCCTCCTGCAGATTCGAGTGTATATGAACATGATAGATAAGAAACGAAAATAATTTCATAGAGAAATTTATAAATTTGGTCTCGTCACTATAATTAGGCATCAATTTTAAACAAAATCGGCCGAAACGATGGCATACAAACTACGTACTCCGTCTTCTTAACTCATAATCATACTTACACAACTGGAGTCCAGGGCTAATATCAAAGTTGCATACCTCTTCGGGTTCTTTAAAAATCCAATCAGGTATTTTTTATTTATTTATTTTTCAGTCTGAAACGCTTCTTTGCCTTTGGGGAGTGCAAATATGGAGATTTAAATTAAACTTAAGTAATAATAAGCAATATTTTCTAAATAGTATGTTTTATATGTTACAAAATATCAACTTTGGCGACCAGCTCGTTCAATATCAAATTAATAGTTATAATTTAATGAAGTCAACCAACTTTAATTCAGTTTATTTAATTCCTGGTAAATTGGTAGCATTAATTACTTCAAAGTACAAAGAAAACATTTGGGGTAAAAAAAGGGAATCATTGCGCAGAAAGTGGGTTCGTGTTTGAATTAAATTTTAAAGCTTAAACAGAAAGATAAGGATTTTAGCTTTGCAGCTAACGATGTTAATAATTTAGGATCTTGAATTCAATTGTGAAAAAAACCCTTGAAAATAGGGTTCCTTAAACATCAATAGACTATCGATACTATCGAAGCCATGTCGATAGTATCGGGTTTTCGGAACTATCGAATGAAACATTCGATAATAGCGATAGTTTCAAAACTATCGAAATTATCGGTAGTTTTCTCCCTAGCAATGCTATGGATAGGCACATTTTCAGTCGATAGTTTTAAAGCTTATCGACTGGAACTATCGATAGTTTCAAAACTATCGACTGGAAGAACACCTATCGATAGTATCACCGGAGAGAAATCTATCGATAGTTTTTATATTATTGATAGTTGAACTATCGATGTTCAAGGAACACTCGAAACTTTTAAAAACATAAAATTTAATGAAGATAGTTTTATATTTTAGACTTTAGGTGGTATTTTTGTCAATTTAATAAGTAGTATAATATAGATTTAAAAATATAGTTTTATTAAAAACAAATATAGTTTTTTATTTTCCAATTTAAATGAGAATGAGCTCCCATCATGCAGCTAATATCCAGTCGATGAAAATGAAATAAAAGTTCTTACTATCTCAGCCCTTAATGATTTTAGAAGATTTGTTTCATTTAGTAGATTTCTACCTTCTTCATTTTTTATCCAACATCGTTCGTTACCGGTTATTCTAGTAAATATTTAAATTTGTATTTGTTTCACAATGACACATCGAAATTGTGCCGTGATGCGATTATCTTTAAGCTCATAACAACACATCCATGACAACAGAATAAAATAATTTTTCAGACAATCGATCTAAAACTAGTACAGAATGTAAAAAATGTTCAATTCTCATAGTTAACTCATTTTACTTTTAGTATGCTTAAAGTAAAATTTAAGAAATAGTATTAAAGTTAATTTAAATTTTAAAAAATGTTTATACAGTTTAATTGGATCTCTGTTTTTCTTAAATGTTCTTCGAAAAGTTATAAGAAAATTATAAACCCTTATCAGTTCATTCGAATTTTATCATTTCGCTCGATTTAGTTTCTATTTAGGCTGAATATATTTTGAAAAAGGCGAAAACAGAATTGTTATTTTTAAGAAAATACACGGTACCATATCGAGAATAGGCATTAATATTGTTCAGCAAGTATTTAGATCCATTCTATTGGGGCTTGAACCCATGGATCCATGCCCGCCATTTCCGAAACAGAATTAGTCGAAACATTATTGATTCCTTTCAAGGAACCGTAGTAGCTTTTGAAGTGTTAAAACTACGGCATATTTTAATTTTTCCCGATACATTTTCCAAGTAAAAATCTCTTTTCACCTCCGCGAACTAAGTTTGAGCACTTTTATGACCATATCTGCGATGCCAAAACATTATATAACACTTTGCTTATTTTTAATGCATGTGTGGATTATTTATAATAAGTTCAACTTTTAACATTCAAAATTTGTCCACTAAATGAGTTTCAAGGGATAATTTATTAAGATATTTGTGTTATGCAGCTGCAAAAGCGGCCGTCTCCTCTTTTCAAAAATACGTTTTTTCAAAGATTATAAGTCCACCGCCTCTTAACTCGCATACCATAACTTTGTTGACCGTTCCTTCTCTAGTTATCGGTGTAGAACCGTCGGAAAGGAAAAATTTCGAGCCAGAGATAGCCTTGAAATCTTGCTGTAGTCGTCTGTCGTTGCAGAACGACTACATAAGTAATGATGATTAGGAATGTTACAGCATTTCTGTAGGTAAGAACTCCAGAAAAGAAAGCAGAGTTATTAGACGGCTCTTCTTTCAGCTCCTCAAAGTTTGAGCCTGCTCTAGAATACAATTCTTATGGCTAGAAACTTGCAGTTCGTTCTTTGTGATGTTTCTTTGCATGTTTGCAGTCTCTCATTAAATGTCCAGATAACAAGAGAAATTCTTACTCTCAGAAGATAACACCTTCTGTGAATTTTCAAATTCTTTCCTATTCGGAACTAAGGAACTTCTGACTTAAATTCTACGTCTCTGAGTTGATACCTCTGAATCTCTACATTGTGGCATAGCAGGGAAGTCTTCCTTCTGTCTCCAGAGCCTTTGAATTCGAACGATGAAAATGGATTTGCTTTCCTTGTTAAATAAACAAATTCTAATGAAAGTATTTCTGATGTCTACTATTTTGGCTCTGGTTGGTGGTTCGTCAATCCCAAGCTCCTTTAGAAGAATTCACATCGATAACAGTGTTTTTTCCTTCATATACTATTATTATGGACAACACCTTCTGGTCTCTATTCTTTGTCGGGGTTTTTTACGGATTCAGATTCAGTTACAACGAAAATTACATCACAGTTCATAAGTAGGAATGAAATGTTAAACGCCCAGTCCATATAGGTATCCTTGTATAATTTTTTTATAAAGGAATAAACTTTCACAATGAACGTCAGCACAAAGAACGTTTTTTGCCTCACAAGTATCTTTCAAATCCCTGTTAAAACTCTTTTGTCAAGTTCCATTTTTTGAACACCGCTGAAACGCACATCTTAGCAGTACTCAGCACGCGAACAGACAATCAATAACAAACCGATCAATACCATCATATCCTTCTCGACAATTTTACAAAAAATAACATCGTAGTCATGCAGATAAACACCTTAAATCGTTATCTCTAAAACCGAAACGTTGTATGCATTTTCTTATTTAAAAAATTGTTTTTCGAAATGTGGAAGAAATAAATTTATTACTTAGTTTTACTATTTATGTTTATTGTTTTAAACACATATTTTTAAGTACTATAAAGTATTTGCAATGCTCTGAATGAACTGAGCTCCTATTATAAGTATGTTCTTTTGAGATCCTCTCTTTACCAGAATGAAGATTTGAAAATTTGTAAAAGTAGCTTTACCACTTTTAATGTTAAAAAAGTTTCTATATAAAATTTAAATTTTTTCCAAAAACACCACCTTCACATTGTACCATGGTTTCTTTGATATAAAGCCTGGAATTTTATTCCTGGGCTGGTAAATGAAAATTTGTGTTATGAAAATGCCAATGTTACAATACGGGAAAGCTAAAAGTTCTATCTACTCTATTAAAATTCGAAGGTAAACAAACGTATGTATGTATGTCCGGCTATCTTCTCACGAACCGCCGAACGGAGAAGCGCGCGGAAAGTACCAAAAGATGGGGAATAATCCAGGGAAGCCATTTCGGTCATTTAAATTCCGAAATTTTAATTAGTGAAAAAGATATTAATTAAAAACTAATTTACAACAATACTTTTCATTGTTTCGGATACTTTATAACAATACTTTTCATTGTTACAGCGCAATTCAAAATTTATTTTATTGTTGAAGTCGTTTACTTTAAAGAACATTGTTACAACAACAATAAAAAAATGACGCTGACAGAAATAAAAAAATGTATTGTTGAAAGTGTATAAATTCTTTTTTTATCCCGTGATATAACGTCCAACCAATCATTTTAAAGAAATTAAAAGGGGTGTTTAGTTTCTGTAAAGTTATGTTCCGAAAGATGTAGATTAGTTATGTTAGTGATTTTAATCATTATTCATTGATTTGATCAAGTTTAAATATTTGTAGAAGCTTCTATTTTAAGCTGATATTTGGAAGTTACTATTTCTGCTTTGTTCAATTCTCGCTTTTTCCGATGCCTAAAAGAAAAAGAGGAATTACAGGGGATGTTGCCAGTAGACGGGAGGCAATTAGAAAACGTGAAAGGAGAGTGGTTGAAACTGAAGAAGAAAGAAGCCGCCGATTGTCAACTATGGCACAACGTGGCCAGGACAGAAGAGCGGAAGAAACAGAAGAACAAAGAAATAGCTGATTGGCAGTAATGGCACAACGTGGCCAGGAGAGAAGAGCCGAGGAAACAGAAGAACAAAGAAATAGACGATTGGCAGTAATGGGACAACGTAGCCTGCAGAGAAGAGCCGTAGAAACAGAAGAACAAAGAAAAGAGAATACGTTTTGGGGGGAACGTAACGTTTACGTCAGCGACAATATATGTAAAAAAAATAAATCGGAGGCAGGCATATGAAAATTAGTAATAAAAAAACTAGATTTGAAAGAATATTTACATTTCTAGGAGAAAGTAAGTCACAATATTTGTTGAAAAAAAACGGAGCCGGGCACTTGAAAAAATATGGATCCGAAGGCCTCACGTGATCTCACTTCTCTCCGCTCGGGAATATCCCATTATTCAAGATTGCCCGTGCAACGCCGGGTCATGCAGCTAGTTATTACATATGTTCGATCCAGCAGAAGAGTAAGAACAGCAATGGAACTGAAAAAAAATGCAAAGTACTGTATACCATTCTCACTTCCCAAAGCCCACGAAAGCAAACAAGTCTCAGGAACTGAATCCGCGCAATACTGGAAATCAGTTGAACAGGTTGTTTAATGGAGACCATTTAGGTATATGATCTTCACTAAACAACCTGTTCGCTTTTCGCCATATCTCCATGCTTACCAAAAATATATCATTCTTAAAACGGCTCAAGGTAAGTTTTATTTTTGAATTGTTGATGTAACTAGGAAGAAGAGATACAGACGATTTACGCATACTTGTGATAAACGATAGCAGCGCCCTCATTTGTGAAAATCGGGATTAATTACTTCCGAATGCTATCATTACCAATGAAACCTAACCTAAATGGCGCCATGTTGGATATTGGGTGTGGGTAATGGAAATTTTATTTTTTCCTAATTTTTTGACGTAGACTTAAGTCTTTCCATAGTGGTCTAATGGTGTGTCGAGAAAGGAAAAAATTATGACGTTTTTCGAGGTATTTTTAAACGCTTATAGTTCCGAAACCAATTAACACAAGGAGTTGCGTTTAGTTTCATTTAACAGAGAAAGGTTGACATTGAAGATTGCAAAAATAATTTTATATTTTATAATTATGGTTTAGTAACATAGTAACAGTCGAGTTGCAAAGTTGGTCAAAATCACGAAGAATTTTGGTGACGTCACAGCGACCGATGCGCGCGCACACAGAATATCCAAGTAGATTTGGCAAATCATTCATCGGTCTTGTGTTCACGCAAAATATTACTCAAGAATTGTTGATTTATATCGAATTTCGTGGTAAAGTTAAACGCTTATAGCTCCGCAACTAAATAACATTAAGAGTTGGTTTTAGTTTTAAAAAACAGAGAAAGGTAGACATTGAAGATCGCAAAAATAATTTTAGAGTTTGTAATAATGGTTTGGTCACAGTCAAGTTTCAAAGTTGGTGAAAATCACAAACAATATTGATGACGTCACAGCGCCCGATGCGCGCGCACGTATCTTTTGTGAGCTGAATATTAACTGGATTTTAACATATTAATAATTAATTCATTTCAGATTAATTAATTCATTCAGATTAATTCATTTAACCGAGAAATGTCATAGCATAGGTCAAAGTCACATAGAGCTACTTTCGTCACAGAAAGTCGCAGTTGAGTAATCGATGAATTAACTGTCCTTAATTAATTATTATTAAAAATTGTTGATTTAATTGAGCTGTCCTTTCCATCGATTTAATTTATTTGAGTTGGTTTTAGTTTCATTGAAGTGAAGAAGGCCATAGAACATAGGTCAAAGTCACATAGAGCTACTTTAGTTTAACAGAATGTTATTATTACCGTTAAGAATGATATCTTGTTGAGAAAGAAATCTGATATACTACGATTCTTACCTTTTCGTACAGCTAATAGAAAATACGGCAATCATTGAAAATTTGCAATCGAGATTTTGAAGAATCTCTCTGATTTAGAACTTCTTGAGTAGAAAAAAAATCGGAATAACGTCTGTTTGTGGGTCAACCTGTCTACGAACACAATAACTTAAAACTTCGTAGAGCTATATGGATGAGATTTGATATGTGACCAATTTTACTTATTTTCTGTATGCAAAATTTTAAGATTTTTAACAAAGTTTGAACGAATACCTTCAATTAGAAATCTATCTGTCTGTGCGTCAGTTCACAAGTGAGCACCATATTAAAGAAACTAAAAAGGAGGATGAATTTAATTTGGTGCATAATGTTAGAACGCGATTTGGTAGAAGTGTAATCAGATTTTCGGCCAAGTCCGTCAACTGGTTGACAGTCTTTCAATCCGTCTCAATCCGTCCCGCGCATGTAATCTCGGTAACTCAGGAAAAACAGCTCGTTAGATGGAAAAATAATTTTATGTAGTATTCTCACCAAAATTCCATAGCCGCATCAAATTCTGGATTTAACAGGTTGAAAAACATGCACCCAAAATACACGCTCGATTTCTTTCATTACACTACAAAGTACAAAACGCGCCATATTGCCACTCTATATGTGAAAGTCGTAAGATAGGGGTAGTACCCTTTGGCTTGTCAACCTTCCGCGTTGTCCTGGATTCTGATTCAAAGGGCAATAAAAATGAGAGCACCCGTATCTCTCCCGCATCGTTGCACAGGGTCCTCACTTTTAATTAGAGGGGATGACACCTTGATGATGATGAAGTACGAGAAGTTTATATTTGTGGACTCCAACTGGTTTCTTTTGGACTTTTTTCTGCCTTTTTTTGTCAGTGAATTAGATTTCTATCGTCACTGGTTATATTTCGTTATGAATGGACTAAATGAAACGCTACAAATCCTTATTTTATGATAATTTAAATAAATTGGTGCAGAATTTCAATCACTGGTAAATGTAAATCATCTCTCATTCATGCTCTACAAGGAGCTTAGAGTCTCCTTCAAATGCTTCATAAATACATTAGGTTTCGATATACAAAGCCATAAATGCAAGATATTTGTTAACTAGGAACGCGTAGCAGAAATCACAGAGAATATCGGTGTTTGTTTTTTCCGTTTGTATTCTTGTTTTTAATTTTTTCATTCGAATAATTTTTCTCTTTTTACATACAAGTTAGTGGTTTATAAAATTTTTGATATCAGATGTCAGAAATATTTTAAATTTTGCAGAATTATCTTTTTATTAAGTAATCGTTTATGAGTCGAAAATTTCTATTAGAGTTGTTGCGTTAAAATATAATAAATATAGCAGACTTTTTTGGGATAAACACTTATATCGGTGACTAGGAACTAAAAAATATTTTTCTTCACAAAACCCCTGGTTGCCAAAAAATGAAAAGTGTGAGTCTCAGGTAAAAATGTGGAAGTAAACTAAAATTTGAACAATATTTTCATTGGGAGCTTAATTTTCATATAATGAATGTTTAGAAATTTTTCTCATTTCATATTCATTGCGGCTCTGCATCCATCTCTAATTATTTACTCTGCTTTAAGCTTTTACAATTTTTCGTTTGATCTCCAGTTTTTATATAAAAAACACTTTTCTTTTTTAATACAAGGATAAAGGCATTTTTAAAAGAGTTTTTATTCATTATTTTTCAGTTTTTAGTCTTCAGATGACCAAACGAAGCGAGGTTCTGTTTCAACTCTACCGTGTGGCTTTTCATCTATTTGTCTACAAATTTGTTTGTTACGACGTCGTGACCAAGCGCATTTGATTTTTACGTGGATGCTCCTTATAATAGTTAAACATAATGTATTTATTTTATTTTTTAATTCAGTTTCAGATTGTTGATTGTAGTCGTTCAGATGCATTCAATTTTTGGTGAGCTACCGGTGAGTTTGGCACCATTAAAGCATTTATTTCTTTATTTCCAACTCACGCCGGCCCTTTCACCCATCGAGCGTTTTAACGGATAGAGGGGAGGAGTACAAAAAACTGTTACATTGTATATACATGTAATAATATAATTTTTTAAGTTTCTCTAATCATTTTTAACGATACTTCATTTTTAATTACTTCTACTTCCATCGTAAGAAACACATTTCTACTTTCTCTTCGAGTCACGAGTCTTTATGAACAAACCCCATTTCTGGGGACTTAAGATTTATTTCTGCGCATTGTTAACTGTCCTTTTTTCGCTCTGTCTTTAACTGTCGCAGCGACGCCTGTGTTGTTCGTCAGTATCATCATGGGTTGAACTTTTCAATATCATCTAAGATGCTAAAATAACTTGATGACATTTACAATGAAATTATGACGTTAATCGTCGGTGGTATATTTTTGAAAATGCCTCTATAAACACTCTAAAATTGATGACATTTCATACATACATAAAGTACAAAAATTATGCTTAATACAAATGTAATCAACAAAAATTACGATATTTTCATTAAAACATTTGGATCATTTTGGTAACGCGAAGCACTGATTATAATTTTGTTAAGGTTGATAAAACCAGACATTCAATTAGAAATTTTGGGATTGCTGAAAAAGAAGAGACTTGTGTGTTTAGTTCGCATTCAACAGAGAATGGCCAAACCTTTAATGACTGTGATAAGATAAATTCTCCGAGGGTTTTTACGCGATGTCTACTGTTTACAGAACTGTTAGAATAATCACCAAATAATAATCATTAAAGGTTATGCAACTTTCCTTTTCCGAATTATATGATTGCTGATTTCGGAATTACCCCTTTCTTCGTTGGAAATAGACCATTGACTTAACTCTCTCATACCGAGCGAGGCGGTCCCGGGCGGTCTGAAAATTTCCTTCTAACAGCAACGAAGGCTGATCTGAGGCGGTTGGCTTCTTTTGATGGGAGGTGAGCTTCTAAGATCGCTTAGGAGACAAGCGAGGTAGGGGTCCAATTATACTCACCAACCACAGCTCATTCACCTGCGCCTTAAGGGAAGGATACACCAGGCGTGGGGTGATGGGGTAAGGGGCGGTTGGGCGAGTCCAATTCATGCCGCTTTCTCTCCAAATTCCCAAAAAGAGGCTAGAAGAAATATGTCGCATTGGGGTTAACCCTCCGAGCGCCGCAAACGGTTTTCTACGTTAAGCAAATCTACTCCGACTTCCGCAGAACCGTGTTTTTCCTTCGCTTTCGGTCGCCTTGAAGATGGGAACAACCGGTTTTTTCCTGGTTTCAATTTTGCAGTCGTAAGCGCCAATTCCGTGTTTTCTCGCCTCTGCTTTCCCTTCCGTTGATGGCTTGGCTGACAGTGAGAGATTCGTGGTGATAAGCATTACAATAGATGGTTCGCAGGTGGTGGGAAGGTCCCTCGTTTGCGGTAACAATTGAATTCCTTACCGTTAAAACGAATAGCAAGGTAAGGAAGTTTTCATACAGCTTTTCGGAAACTTGTGGAAGAAAATCTTTCTCAGATTCTTATTATGGCGTAGAAAAGCTTATAAACTTTTCTTTTCATAAACAACAAAAAAAATTCTTGTGAAGAGATACCTCTGAATGAATCTAAATTGATTATCTTAGCAATTTTAGCAAACATTCCGCATAACACCTTGAAAAGGTGTTTATCCCTGAAACAGCATGGATAATTTGAAATAAGTAACATATTTCTGTTATTTTTTATTTTGTCAAATTTGAAAAGAAAATACCATGTGGAATAAAATGTAATAAGTTTTGACTGGGTTTCTAGTCCTACTTTTTGGAACTAGGACTAGAAACCCAGATATAATTTATTACTCAGAATACATAATTTATTGCATTTTGTGATTTATGACATTGCACAAATTGGTATATTAAGAACTTAAATAATACATGAAAATGATACATAACTAAAATATTTCTAAACAGTTAACATTTCAATCACATTTAGAACTGTTCACAATTTAAATAATAAAAATAAATGTTTCATGAACTCATAAACTTCAATTTGGAATGCGACTTGCTAGAATAAGGTAACAAACAATATGTTATTCTTGTTTCATTTTCTTACATTCATTATAGCAAATTCGTTGACAATATAACCACAATTTAATTTTATAGCTCATTCGGATTTCACAGATATCATGGCTAAGAAATTGAATCGTTCTTAACAAATTCTAGAACTCGAGTAATTTTTTTATTATTTTCAATCATGAGAAAGATATTTCTGCAGATACATTTGTAATTGGTAAGGTTAATATATTTTTCGGAACAGTCACAAAATTTGGATACAATTTAAATAAATTATTTTTAAATAAATATTGTATTACTGAGTCCCCTGAATGGCAAAACTCGATGAAAAATTTCGATTTTATTCAATAAATCAATATCGCATTGCAAAGTTGCATTTAAATCTTTGCAACATTTAAGAAGATCGTCTTCAGACAGTTTGTGAATATTTTGCTAATTAGATAAAAATACTTATTACACTTTTGGCTCATGATAAATTTCGATGTTTTCTAAAAAGAAAAAATGGCACTATTCATTATGACTAGAAAATAGATAATTGACGGGTGAAATAGACCGATCGGTTGCTTAAAAGAAAAATTGCTTTTTTTTCCATCCAGTTTTTTAATTCTTAAATTCAGGTGTCGCCTTCTACTAACTACTCAACTATTTTCTTTGCAGTTGTTAAAAGTAGATAGTATGAATTCCGGTTCGCGATATTTTCGAAAATGATATTTCACAATATTTTTAGTCAACAACATTTTCCTGTCAAGTCTTTTGCCGTTTCAACACAAATCGTTTTTGCAAACAGGCCCGAATTATCAAATATGTAATGTAGGCAACTGCCTAGGGACCCAATATCTTTGGAGGCTTCCTATGCCTTATGATATTTTTATGCATTATTTTCAAGGTAATTTAATTTAGTGTTTTCATTTAATTTACAAGAGCCGTATACTCGAACTTATTTAAATTGAAATCAAGCATTGTTTAAACTTCAGAACATTATTCTTAGAGTTTTTTCTCATGTTTCAATTTCGCGAGAAGTGTGATCCATCTTGTTTTGCCGTTTTTCTGGCAGCAAAATATCCCTAGAAATTTTTTAGTAGATTATTTAGACTGTGTAAAAGAGTTTTGTAATTTTTTCACCACTCATTAATATAAAATTACTTTAAATTTTATTTTTTTATTTCTGAGATATTGAAACCATTCTCTTGAAAGGAAATTAAATATACTTCTTTTTAATTTCAGTCTGTCTTAATATTTGCTTGTATGAAAAACAATGACTAATGTTTGGTTTTCAAACTGAGTAGAGAAGAAACTGAAACTTGTATTGCCTATAGGCCCGTTTAGGACTTAAACCGGCCCTGCTTGTATATGTGCTTTCAGAGTCATCTACATCTTTAACTAACAAACAATTGTACTTGATGGCTCAAGCCTGGCGTGCAATCTAACAAAATTGTGAAATGCTTAGCTTTCTTAACAAAATTTATTGCTTCCTTTTTAACTAAATATAAAAAATAGCCATTTTTTATAAAATTATAGTCACTATTCATACACAAACACATGTTAAACGTTATGTTTCGTTTTTAGTTATTTTTTCATATTCTCAGTCAATAATGTTTCTCAGTTTGTAACAGTTTATGCGCAGCTTGTAAGATATTCTAATCTTTCATAACTTTAAAGAACCTACCTTGCCTTATATTGGTAGATGTAAAATGTGCACAAATTGTATAATTATATTCAAATGCATCTATTCTTGGATTTTGAAAGCAGAAATCATTTTCATTTTAGTCAGCGGCGCGGGGCCTTCTGCGGTCGAACTGTTGACACTCCCCTCCGCCCGGCATTGGGAAGGGGGCTCTGCTAACCATAAGAAACGGGGAAAAACTCTCTCCTCAGGGATAATTAGACCTCCCGCAAATAGCAATGAGTGGGGGAAAATTCAGGCGTTTCTTTTTCAAACACCTATTGTGTGACTAGGGATATTTCTTAAAGCAACCCATTGCCAAGCAGAGAGATATTTTTGAGTAGCTTTGCTCTGACCTGTTAGTCGCTCAGATAGTTAAATAGTTAACTGATGGAATATTGCTAGGTCAAACCCATTTATTGTACTTATTAAAAGAATCAGAAAATCATAACCTCGGTTACAAATGATAAAAATTAAAAACTACCAGCCATCTATCAATGGAGCAATATTCCCGAAGCATTTCTTCACCGATCTGCCTGATCGTCCAGATTACAAAACTCGTGGGGTTTAAGCATACGTCTGTGCCGAGCGTCATAAACCAATGAAAATCTTTCTGCATATATCATGACGTCGTACCCGCATGTATACAAAAGTAGAAACAATTTGCATGAAAACATAAATTAATTTTCAAACAATAACGTCGTGCGCATACACCCATACCAAATCGGGTGGAATTTTCGAAGGTTATATTCATATTTTATAAAATTATATTAAATTTCATCTTGAAGAAAATAACTTTCAATTTATATTCTTGAATTCTAAGAATAAATATTCTAACAACTGTGGGATCTGGCCCAGTTTATTATATAAATAAAACAAGAAGGTTGACGTCATTCTCACGTATAATTCATCTGCATACAAAAGATTTCCTTTAATTTGGCATTTCAAACTTTATTTCATACCGAGTCCCTTGATTTGTCTTTTTATTTTTGAGTATCAACTACTGTCACATCCCCACCCCATCCATCTTCTACTCAAAGAAGTTTAAATAAATAATCATAAGACATTAGGTTAGACTAAGAGACAAACAATACTAATTAACTTAATAACATTTGCAAGATTTATTTTAGATTTTACATTTTATTCCATTTTTAAATGGATAATGTTCAGCATCTTAGAAAATGAGAACATCGTTGAAATTATTTCGCAATAAGTTGTGATGAGAGCTAAAATTACACAGCCTGATAATCAATTTTTTACTGTTCTAAGTAATAACTCTGTTAACTAACTAAGACTGTTTCAATACAATCCTTGACATTGTTTCATTGAGCTGAGATTTATAAGATTAGATTCGAATGAAGACAGATAAAATCTCTTGAGTTGAGTCAAGCTTACTGCAATATTTTAGTAGCCTTTACAGCTACAAAATCTAAATAGATGTTAACTGTACTTTGCATGTCGCATTCGTGGATTAAATTCCTTAAAAGACTGCTGCAGTACTTTGATTAGCAACCGAAAAAAGGAGAAGCGATCGCAGTAAAATCCAGTCTAAAATGTTTGAATAAAAAATTGTATCAAATGGGTTTTGAGGGTAAAGTATGTTTGCAACTCAACGTCCCCTGCCAAACTTTAATATACGAATGACAGGAAGAACATGTCCCTTTCTTAAGTTTTGTGTTCGGAAAAAGTATTATTTATTTTAATGCTTTAACACGGATTATCTGATACTCTTTTTTCGCTGCTGCGCAATACTGCCCTCCTAAGCTTAAAAGGCGTATCTGAACTTTTTAAATTTTAAGATTTTTCCTATTTATAAATGTTTGTGACCTACCTGACATTATTCCTAAGAAAAAATGCCTTATCATTTTAGAAATTGTAGAAAACTATTAAAGAAAAATGCGAATATCAAAAACACTAGCGCAATGAACATTAAATGAAATGTCTATGACCAAAAGTTGTAGTTTTTTTTTATATTCTCCTTTTAGGCTTAGGACGGCAGAATAGGCTTTCAAACTTGCAGAATTTTCACTTTCCACACGAATTTCGGATAAGAAAATTCTATAACTATCTAAAAAAATATTAATGTCTTGTATTTTGAATTTTTAACTTAACTATAATAGCAATGAATTTATATGGAATCACATGTTAAAAGTTCGCCTCTCTGATTTACGGGTAAATTACTGTCTGAAAGCTCCAAAATTTAAAAAGTGGTTTGTGACGTTAACTGCATTTCAGTTCTACGTAATATTTTGCAAATTCTGGAAACCTATAATCAGTTAAAGTAGAAGTTTGGTCAACACGAAACTGTGGTTTGTCGAAAGTCAGATGCTTTCTAGTAACTCAGACAGGATAGTCACAAAAAAAACATTTGTCTTATTCCCATCCTCACAATTTTTCCCAACCTAAAAAAATGTAGAGAGTGCTAT
>BGPR01033972.1:0-16711 GCA_013235015.1 Araneus ventricosus
TAGGAAAGAAATTTTGAATTATGTTTATTTACCAAACATCAATAATGTTTCAAATAATGTCAGAAAACAAATCGCCTTTCACACCTTAAACTCAAAATTCCCTTTCGCTATTTTTTTTAAATCGAAATCTAATCTATCTTGCTTTCAGGTCTATTGAGTTTTTAAGTGTTTGAAAGACAGAAAATTTACAAAATGCGGTTTAAAAGATTACGCGACTGCTACCATCATGTTTTACTATAGGTAGTTTGTTTCATTATGAAAAAGCATGATAGTAATCATGCTAGAAACTCAGTGATGTAAACAAAAAAACGAGAGAGAGGACAAAAAACATAGAAATATATACTATATTCAAGTGGATCAAAATTTTTCTTCATTGTGATTTTCACTTGTATTTCGTTATTTTCATGTTCTTAAATAAATTTTGAAACTGAATTTTTTATCATTTCAAAAAATCAACAAAAATTACTTTCCAGGGGACTGCAATTACCAATTTCAGTGAGAATTAGTATGCCTTAAAAAACTTGGAGACTCAATTGCTTTTTCGCATCTATTTGTCATTTTTTAAAATTAAAAAGAAATTATTCTATGCAGAATATTATATATGGCCTCCAAAATCAAAATGTGTTGTCAATTGATTATAGCTAGGCTATAGCTCTTGTCATATCAACACAACAAAGAGTGTGCGAAAAATATAAGAGCATGTTTATATTTAAAAGCATGAAATATTTTCCTTTTTCATTTCCTTTTATATACGATTTTTCCCACTGGTAATATATATATATATATATCATATCAGTTCCCAAAGCTGATAAGCATTTGATTGTTGGAATTCCAATTTTAATAATAATCTAACTAGTATTAATACATTAGTTTTTAATCTATCTTTTTGTATTTCATTTTATGATTATTAATATGGTAACATTATTTTATTTTTAATTTTAATTATTAGTTTAATAAGTATTTATATTGAAAATGTTACTTGAATTTTGAATGTTTGGAATATATATATATATATATATAATATTTTGTGCACTATTGCACTTAGGCTTTATGTTTAGTATTTAATAGTATTCTTATGGAAGAAATATTTTATTTACTGTTGTTATTCTTGTCTTTGATACGTGGTATATTGAAAATCAAAGCAACGAAGACAGAAATGCATTTTATAATGATGAAATAAGGTACGTCAATTTTTGAAAGCGTTTAATTAAATAAACAGTAAGCCAAAAATTGCCAAGGTGGCTTGGGATCCGAGAGTTCAGGGTTCCGATTACAGCAAAGACTCATTGTGTATGCGGATATGGCGCAAAGATTATATCCGTCATGGGTCAAACATCTTCTCATTGGTGTAGTGTGGACCTTTGATAAGGGGGCCAACTCTGTTATTGTTCTCGTCTTCTGACTTCCATTCAAAATAATGGAGAGCTCAAATTTAAGATCTTTCCAAATCACTCCAAAATAACCCACCTTTCCAGGGTCGTCTTAACAAATGTAAGCGCCCTGGGCTTCAAATATTTGGTGACCCATCAGAATCATAATTAGGAATTTGAGTTGCTATGCCCCAAGGAAAATATCTACCTAATAAAAAAAATTGAGGAGAAAACAGTTAAAAAGTCACCTGTTCTCAGGTGACAATGTGACTTATAGTTTGGCAAATTGGAGCCTATTTATATTTAAAATTGTAATCAAAAACATTTTTGGTTCAAAATTAAAACAAAATCAGCATAGTAGATTTTTTGGCGCCTTTGGATCAATGGTGACCCTGGGCTGCAGCCGAATTAACCCATTGGATAAGAAGGCCCTGCACCCTTGTAGCGCTGTGGGTTGCGTGTTCAAATCACGTCCGGGTCACCAATGTAGCGGTGTGATAGCAAATGGCTGTCAAACATCTTTGTCAAGCAGTGCAGTTGAACTCAGAGAAGACGACAAGTATAAAGTATTGTATAGCAACGGATTCGGAAACCCTCTGCGCTTTGGGGAAGGGGAGGCGGAGTTATTTTCATCAAAATAGGGGGAAAGTGAAGAATGGAAGGGTGCTGCTTACATTTTACTGAGCGTGATTTAACAAAGAACTCCGGAAATGCGCTCATATAGAACTCCGGAAATGCGCTCATATGACTCATTGTCTGACACCCCTTTCCGGTGTAAAATCGTCCGAAAGTGGTAGTCTCAGAATCCGGGGTCAGTCTATAAACAAATTAATTAAGCATAATCGAAACTTAATCAGAACTAAACTTTAAAATACTAAACATAACATGGTTCGAACCGGAAGATAAAGAGAATGAACACACGCAGTCATTGAGTCCTTGAATTAGTAAAAGCATCTTCACAGGCATGTGCAGAGGGTGGTGGTAACAGGCGATAACGATTATGGTATCGATCGCCACACCCTCATTGTAGCTTCAGAACGGGATCTGAACATAACTAAGCCAAGATCGAACTGGAAAACGTCGCGAAATTATAATTTGTGAAGAGGGTCTTGTTAGGCACAGGAAGCGAGTTTGCCAATATCACTTGTTAGTCTCGTAATACTATAATCTTTGTAGTAGAGACAGGCAGCTTGAGTAACACTAGTTATGAAGAGCTGCTGGATAATAAGTTAAAAGCATCCTGGCTTTTAGCAGTGGAATTTCTATCAGATAGAGCATTTCTTATTGTTTCAGAAATGACGAAACATATAAGTTAAAAGAGACATTTATTTGGACGACGACATTTAAGAACATATTTACTGTTTACCACATTTCCATTTACCAGGGTTGATACTTGTCCTACATCTTATAGGTACAGTACAAAAAACAGCTTACATGGCACTGAAATCTCTCCGAGGAGAGAATGCTTAGAGGACCTACAGACCGTACCTCTAAATGACATAGTAGAGACAAGCATATATACTCAATTAATAAATCAGTAGATCTACATATCAGCTGCGGGAATCGAATAGACAACGTCATACGATTCCGATTAAATAGCTGCTAATATGGATGTCAAGTGAAGTGACTAGCTCAAAGAAATGATGTAAAAATCTTAAAGAAAGAATGCTTCGAATCTTAGAGTAAAGATACGAGAGACAATTTAGAAAAGATGCAAACTTCGTAAAAAGCAGAATTCTTAAAAAGCAGAATTTCCTAACAGGTCTTTTAGGGGTCTATTCTGGTACCCCCGGTTGGGGTGGGGGACGTCCCTTTTTCCCGTTGTTAACGTGCGGAAAAAGTGACGTCTCCCAACCTAACCGGGGGTACCAGAATAGACCCGTTAGAGTCTACCGAATTTCTCCAAATTCAATGTAAAAAAATTACAGATTTTGGCTTTAACTTTTTCACATTAAATACAATATTCTACCGCGTTTGGTGCATTCTTTCATTGCTGTCTTGTATTGAGGTTTAACTGCTTTTTTTACTAAAGATGCTAGACACTGCAAACAGTTTTGTAATAAATTAGAAAATCTCCGATATCAGACCTTGACTTTTAGAGATATCTCTGTCAATCTTAAAAATCCTGCTACCAATAATGATTTAATAATAATCGAACGATCTCAATGATTTGCATTCAATATCGTCGACATTTTCCAATACTGAATGATTTTCTCGATAGTTCTGCACGAAATACCTGATCCAGATATCATTTTAAGTCTTGCACTCAGACAAGATAAAGCAGCTCTTTGATTTCCATTAATGAAATTCTAAGAATTTCACGCTCCGTCGATATCAGTTTCAAGGCTGTATTTTTGAGACTTCTGAGACGGAATAAATGTGATTAAATAAAAAACATTACAGCATCAAAAATAATTGAGTTTCGAATTGAAGCCTGAAAGACAATAAGATGAATTTTGAATTTTTGATAATTCTTACTAACTACTGATAGTAAAAGATTAAAAAGGCATGAATTTGAAAAGCCTAACTAAAAGCTGATTACTGGTGAATAAGACATCACCATTCGTCCGAGACAATAACAAATACAGTGGAGCACCGTGTATAAGTTTCTCAGTTATGCGTCGTTTACCTTTATACGTCGTTTGATCACAGTCCCTATTCATTCGTATACATTGTAATAATTAAAGTGCTTATATACTGTTCAGCAACGGATTCCGAGACTACACTTTTAGACGATTCTACACCGGAAAGGGGTGTCAGGCAGTGAGTCATATGAGCGCATTTCCGGAGTTCTTTGTTAGATCACGCTCAGTAAAATGTAAACATCACCCTTCCATTCTTCACTTCCCCCTATTTTGATGAAAATAACTCAGCCCGGCGCATGCGCAAAAGCGCGGAGGGTTTCCGAATCCGTTGCTAAACAATAGATCGTTTTCCTCCTTTCTAGAGGCCGCGGTGGCCTAGTGAAAAGGTCTCGACCTCGGGACCGGAGGGTCGCATGTTCGAAACCCGATTCCACCGAAGATCCGCCATGCATGGGGCCTCCCGCACGCTAAATCATACGTAGTGGCCAAACGCAGAACTTTTACTGCACAGTAAAACTTGGATTAACCGTCACCCGTTTAACCGTCAGTTTCTGTTATCTGTCATCGTTTTTTAGACGGTGACAAATAGAACTTTTACTGCACAGTAAAACTTGGATTAACCGTCACTCGTTTAACCGTCAGTTTCTGTTATCTGTCATCGTTTTTTAGACGGTGACAAATAGAACTTTTACTGCACAGTAAAACTTGGATTAACCGTCACTCGTTTAACCGTCAGTTTCTGTTATCCGTCATCGTTTTTTAGACGGTGACAAATAGAACCTTTACTGTACAGTAAAACTTCGATTAACCGTCATTTTCTGTTATCCGTCATCGTCTAAAAAAATATCGAGCCTCAAAGACACAGAAGGAGATGACAGAATATTTTAAAATAACATAGGTTTATAGTTACTTTAATATACACAAAAAAATTGCAGAAGAAGTAAACAATAGTAATAACAATATACTTTTTGCGCGCAACGCAGCAGCATCCAGTAATTGCATTAATAATATTGTCATAACAAACAAACCTATTAAGATACAATCAAACAACAAATATCATAGTGCAATAAAAATTATAACACATTAAGATGAATATGATATTTGCTGTTTGATTGTATTGTTTAGCAACGTATTCGGAAACTCTCCGCGCTTTTTCGCATGCGTCGGGCTGTGTTATTTTCATCAAAATAGGGGGAAGGTGAAGAATGAAAGGGTGATGTTTACGTTTCACTGAGCGTGATCTAACAAAGAACTCCGAAAATGCGCTCATATGGCTCATTGCCTGACACCCCTTTCCGGTGTAAAATCCTCCAAAAGTGGTAGTCTCTGAATCCTTTGCTGAACAGTATCTTAATTGGTTAGTTTATTATGACAATATTGTCAATGCAATTACTGGATGCTGCTGCGTTGCGCGCAAAAGGTATATTGTTATTACTGTCGTTTACTTCTTCTGGTTCTTCTGCATTTTCTTTTCTGTATATATTAAAGTATCTTTGTTTTGTATTTTATTGGAAGTTGCTGCATTTTTGGGCCATTCTGTTTGATGCAAAGTTTAATTTTTAATATCTCGTGTTAAATTATTTCAATTGTACTTGTATATGTTTATAATATTACAATATATTTCTGCACATTACAGCTCTTATATTGGAGTTTATATTGATCGCTTTGTAAAATTAAACGCAACATGTATACACTATTCACTATTAAACGATTTTATATTCATTTTGGTCCCAAGTCAGCACTATTCACTATTAAAGGATTTTGCATTCATTTTCGTCCCAAGTCATCACTATTAAACGATTTTATATTCATTTTCGTCACGAGTCAGCACTATTCACTATTAAAGGATTTTATATTCATTTTCGTCACGAGTCAGCAGTGAAATTGTATTACTACATATAGGTATTAAGAGAATTCTGTTATCCGTCTGTTCGATTATCCGTCACTGCCCTGGTCTGAACGGGGACGGTTAATCGAAGTTTTACTGTATGTTATAATACTCAGCACGCAATATTAATTCTTTTCTTCGAATTTTCGGAAATTATACTTTTGCTACTCTGTTATTGCTAGGTCTCTGATCGCATAAAAGTCGATAAACAGTTTTTTAAAAAAATGACGGGAGGCTGTCTTTTTCAACCAGCCGCTGATGTTAAAGGAAGGACTACTTTACTCTCGTGACTCTTTTGTTTCTCGAAGTTTCTCTGTTTCTCTTTGTTACTCGCGATTCTCTTTCTTACTCGCGATACTCTTTTGTTTCTAGAAGTTTCTAGGTTTCTCTTTGTTACTTGAGATACTGTTCTGTTTCTTGAAGTTTCTAGGTTTCTCTTTGTTACTCGTGATACTCTTTTGTTTCACGAAGTTTCTCGGATTCTCTTGTTTCTCGAAGTTACTCTCAATATTCTTTTTTTTCGAAGTTACTCTCAATTCTCTTTTATTTCTCTGAAATACTAATGTATGGAAAATTGGCGAAATAAAATGAAACTAGGGTTACAATGAAAATTGTTTCATTTCTTAATAAAATATATTACAATGTCAATTCTTTTGTTTCGAATTCTTCAAATCATGCTTGGGTATGTTACAATTCTGTGTATGATCGGTCGATGATATGAAAAGTAACATATATAATTTAATAATTCGGGACTAATGTTTCTTGTAAAATTTGAACCAATATATGAATTCCCCAGAGTACTAGAATAATTTGTTGGCGCCATGTTCAAATCAAAATGCTTCTTCATGAAACCGTTCGCTTTCTCATTCTTTTTGACATCTACATTAAAGTCATCCATAACAATAATTGGAACATCTTTAACCATATGAAACTCAACAAACTACAATTCCGATTTTTAATTTTTTTGTAACTTCTGTTGTTACATCTGTTCTGAAATAAGACATTAGTTATGTTTTCATCATATGTAGTCACCGAGATATAGAGGATCTTGTCACCAATTCATGCGTATTTTTGCCCAAATTTTCGACTCAGTAGTCGCTGAACTTTAATTCCGATTTTCAAAATATTTTTTGTAACTTCTGTTGTTACCCTTTATCTCTAAAATAGGACATTAGTTATGTTTCAACGTATGTAGTTACCGAGATATAGAGGATCTCCCATATAACGCTTTTTGTGGCGTGTGAATTAAATTCCTTCCTGAGACCCCAATGGGAGGAAAGTAGTCCTACGTTAAAAAATGGCAATGGAATCAGAATAATCGACGGATGAAAGCAAAGAGAAAAATAAACAGAGAAGGAGAACATTTTCCCTTCCGAGTGAAAAGCCTAATTGGCCAGCATTTGGCGCCGAGTGGTTGAGCCAGTAGCCGTCGTCGCTGCGGCTGACTCCCGCAGAGATTTGCGCTGCTCCCGGACGCAGCGTCGAGCCGCTCTGTCTGTCGAAAACGGGCTTCCCTGGCTGTGAGATGAAGCGTCGCTTCCTCTCTCTTCTCAGAGACCCGCTCTCTGTTTCATGGTTATAATATGACTTTTTTCTCTGAACAGGCCGATGAAAAATTCGTTACGCACGGAATGCAATGGTTTACAGGGCAGACCGTTGGACTTACAACTTCCAAGCTTAGCACAAACATACTTTGGAGAGTGAGAATGTGCATCTCTGATCGATTTTTAGAATTTTAGTTAATTGAAAATTAGTGAAATTTTGACGTTTTCATGCGATATTTTCCTGAAAATATTATAGCCAAAAATGATTTTTCCGCCATCTTAAAATTCAATATATGAATTATCTTTTCAATGATACTAATTTAGTTACCGTACGGTTTTTTTCTCTAATTGTAATAAATTTTAAAAATTATTTTCAAATATATTTTAAACGATGCTTTTTTAATAAAACGAAATCCTTTTCATTGTTGCTACAATTATTCTATCTTAAATTTTTCTTCCATTTCTGATAATCAAAGTATGAAAATCCGGTTTCTTTCTCTTTTTCTTATTGAATAGTATCTTTTCAATGATACTAATTGAGCTGTCGTAATTTTTTTCTCTCTAATTTTAATAAATTTTAAAAATTATTTTTAAGTATATTTTAAACATTTCATTTCATTGTCGTAAAAAACGCAAATCCTTTTCATTGTTGCTACAATTATTCTATCCTAAATTTTTCTTCCATTGCTGATAATCAAGGTATGAAAATCATATTTCTTTCTCTTTTTCATGTTGAGTAGTATCTTTTCAATGGTACTAATTGACTTGTCGTACAGTTTTTTTCCTCTAATTTTAATAAGTTTTAAAAATTATTTTTAAGTATATTTTAAACAATTCATTTCATTGTTGAAGTGAAACGCAAATCCTTTTCATTGATGCTACAATCATTTTATCCAAATTTTCCTTCCATCGCTGATAATCAAGGTATGAAGATCAAGTTTCCTTTTATTTTTCATATTCAGTAGGTTTCTTTTTAAAACATACTTTTAATAAAATTTTTGAACTTATTTTATTTTTGTGGTACTTACACTTAAGGTTTAACTTCAGAAGTGAGTAAGCAATGATGAAATTTTTTTTAAGTTGTCTATTTTCAATGTTGCTATTTCCTGTAATAAAACTGTATGTATTCATCGTGTTTCTGTACTTTGCGTAAAGTAACAATCATTGCGCACATAATGCAACGGTTGATGCAATCAATCCATACGAAGACAAGGCAGACGAATAAAGACTATAACATTATCACGTCTTTAAGTTCCAGAATAGAGGTTTGAATCTCCTTTGTTCAATCACGTTTTTTCCTGTGACAACAAAGTAAACATGATTCTATTCTTGCCCTGCCCACCATTAGGAGGACGTAAAATAATGCAGAAAGTGGCAAGAAGATGTGAAAAAAATTCTGATTAACCCGTTAACGCCCAGCGTCCTATTTGTAGGACAGTTACATTTCACTTCCGTGGCTAACCGAATGCATTTCATTATTTCTTTTTTTCTTTGCCTATGAAGTCAATAGGTATTACTAAACTTCTAAATAATTTTCAGCAGATATAAACCAACATTTAGCCAGATTTTGAAATCAAAGTGTCGCCAGTTTGAAATTTGTTGATTTTCCTTTGATTTATTTTTGAGGTAATGCAAGAAAGTAGAAACTGGTTTTATCAACAGTTTTCAGCAGATATATACCAACATCTAGCCAGATTTTGAAATCAAAGTGTCTTCATTTTGAATTTTTTTTATTTTTCCATTGATTTATTTTTGAGGTAATGCAAGAAATTAGAAACTGGTTTTATCAACAGTTTTCAGCAGATATATATATACCAACAGTTAGCCAGATTTTGAAATCAAAGTGTCGCCATTTTGAAATTTCTTGATTTTTCCTTTGATTTATTTTTGAGGTAATGCAAGAAATTAGAAACTGATTTTATCAACAGTTTTCAGCAGATATATACCAACAGTTAGCCAGATTTTGAAATCAAAGTGTCGTCATTTTGAAATTTTTTGATTTTTCCATTGATTTATTTTTGAGGTAATGCAAGAAATTAGAAACTCATATTATTTTTTTATATTTTACTGTATTTCAAAAATCTTTAATATTTATGTAAAAAAAAGTTTTAAAAAATTATTTTTTATTTTTTCTAAAAAAAAATAAAACCAAAATTTTCCTCGGAATTTCATTTTACTTCACAGTTAATTTATAGTCTTGATGTTTTAAACGCAATTTAATATAAATTTCTTGCCATCTATGCTTTGAATTAATTTGGGAGTTAACCAACAGGAGAGGTTCCCCTGTTAATTTAAACATAAAGTAACATAATCTCCGACGTCAGATTAAACATGCAACAGGGCCACATAGACAGTAATATATGAGGTGGAATCAGGTCTCGAACTAGAAACCCACCTGTCCCAAATCTGTCTCAGCCACTGGGCTATATACCAGTGGACTGTCAACTTCCCAAAAGAACGGACTTGTGTTTGGGCTTTCAATTATGAAATTATATCTTATTTGGAAACAATAGGAATGGAATTTGAAGAAACATGGTTTTATAGTGTACTAATAAAAAGAAAATCTTCTTTTTTATTGTTGACCAAAAATCTGGGGATCACAGAAAAAAATAGTAAAAGCGTGAAGTGCTGATATAAATACTCTAAACAAATTGGATTTTTGATCTGATTCAAAATATATTTTAATTTTTAATGAATGGTTAGAAATTTCCTTTTTTGTGACATTCGTCTCGACTTAATTTCCTTACGATATCCTTTTCAGTACTTCACACTTTTTGATTTTTGTTTTTGACCATCAAATTTTGATAAAAAAAGAAACTTTTTTTTTAGTTTTCTGATAAAAGCGTGTTGTATTTTAAAAATGTTTTCTTTTAATGTAGGAATACGTTCCTCCCATTGGGGACTCAGGAAAGAATTTGATTCACACGCCAAAACGCCACAAAACTTGGTATGGTATATCCTCCATATCTCGGTAACTACATATGTTAAAAATATAACTAATGTCTTATTTTAGAGATAAAGGGTAACAACAGAAGTTACAAAAATTTTGAAAATCGGAAAAGAGTCACGCGAGTAATGTAGTCCTACGCCTTTAACATCAGCAGCTGTTTGAAAAAGACAGACTCCCGTCATTTTTTTTATTTTATTGGATTTTGTGCATTTTTAGATTATTAAAATAGAAAGACAGTAGACAAAACTGAATATTTTAGACAGAATTTTCTTTTTACATATATTAGAGGTGTTTAATGCTCGACAAGATAGTCGATATTTCAATTTTGATGTAGGACTACATTCCTCCCATTGGGGTCTCGGGAAGGAATTTGATTCACACGCCAAAACGCCACAGAAAACGTTGTATGGGAGATCCTCTTTATCTCGATAACTACATATGCTAAAAACATAACTAATGTCTTAATTTAGATATAAAGGGTAACAACAGCAGTTACAAAAAAATAAAATTGAAAATCGGAATTGTAGTTCAGCTACTACCGAGTCGCAAGATTGGGCAAAAATTTGCATGGATTGGTGACGCAACCCTCTATATATCGGTTACTACATATGTTAAAAACATAAGTAATGTCTCATTTTAGAGATAAAGGGTGACAACAAAAGTTTAAAAAAAATTTGAAAATTGGAATTGTAATTCAGTGACTACTGAGTCGCAAAGTTGGGCAAAAATACGCATGAATTGGTGACGCGATCCTCTGTATCTCGGTAACTACATATATTAAAAACATAACTAATGTTTTATTTTAGAGATAAAGGGTAACAACAGAAGTTACAAAAATAACTTACTTAAACTTAAAAACTTACGAGAAACTTCGAGAAACAGAAGAGTCACTTGAGTAAAGTAGTCCTACGCCTTTAATATCAGTGGCTGTTTGAAAAGACAGCCTCCAGTCATTTTTAATTATTATCTTATACTTTTTAGTTCTTATGTATTTAATGATTCATCATCATAATTAGCATGGATAAATTATTGTAAATAATTTTTTCTTCGTTTTGTAAATTAATATCCTAGTCAGTTTTTCTCAAATTCCTTACCAGAGGGCGTCTCTCATATAGAATCGAATTTAAATTAAAACAACTAAATTTAAAAACTAAAATCTGTAAATACTAAAATATGTTATCATCGGGAAAATAAATGCAAACAATATCAGAACTTTCACACGAAAGGAAATGAATGAAAAATCTATTACCAAATTCTATATTTGCAAACATTGAATTTAGAAACATGAAAGAAATCAAATTAAATAAAAGCGCATAAAAATTTACATTTTGTCACAGAAAGAAAAGAATAGATTGTAGTTTATGGAAATAGTCATAATATTCATAATAATAACAAATCTTTGCTCCTATGACGTCGAGAAAAATAACTTGCAAGACTTATAGTTTCAACCTAATGCGGCATTTTAAACCAATGCTGCATGTTTTATTAAATGTTTACTCCTGAGTGGTTTAACTATATTTGACAAGAGCCATATGAAAATCGATTTCATCAGCATCCAAGTACGAATCATTAAGTAATTATAAGTTTAATTATTAATGTACTTGCTGATCGATTTCATTTCGTACCACTGTTATAAGCACAATGTTGTATTTCTGGTAAATTTTGAATGAAATCATGTTCTTGTTATTATGCAAGGAAACCTAATCACTGATATTTAATTTAAAGAAATTCCTAAAATTTATTAAATGATTTACTCCTGGGCGTTTTATCTATATTTGACAAGAGCCATATGAAAACCGATCTCATCAGGATCCAAGTATGAATCATTAAGTAATTATAAGTCTAATTATTAATGTACTTGCTAATCGATTTCATTTCGTACCACTGTTATAAGCACAACGTTGTATTTCAAGTAAATTTTGAATGAAATCATGTTCTTGCTATTATGCAAGAAAATCTAAAAACTGATATCTAATTTAAAGAAATTTATTGAAGAGAGTTCAATTTTTAAAAACAAAAAAGATTAAGGTAGAGAAAAGGCAAGCCGATTTCACTAATAGATTTAAAATAAAAATGCCTGAAAGATAAACACATGCCTCGAAGTATATATCAAAAATTCCACTCTATTCTGAACTTTTTTAAATTGTGGAAAACTTTTACTTTGTTCAAAAATCATCAAAAAACCTTGTCAAAAAGCAGAAAGTTAACTTCAGGAAGTTCGTATGATTCATCGGGGTCCTAATCCCAAAGTCAATAACTCGAAACGTTTTACTTTTTGCGAAAGCCTTTCTGTTTCATATGATTCCACGTGCTTCAGAGTTGAAAGCATCGCGTTTTTCAACGTGTAATCGGTAGCAAATGAGGGTTTTTGAAGTTGCGAAAGACGCGGCACGAACGGCAGCAAAGTTAGACAAGTAAATAGGCTTAAATAAGTTTTAAGTCTAAAAAACCGAAAAGTTTTCAGACGCAAGAGGTTAAACGTCGCACGTGAAAGGCGAGTTTTGTGGTCAGAGGGATAATCATTCAATGGAAAACCTGACACGTGCTGCTGTCAGAAAAAGGGGATGTATTCTAATTTACTTGGAAAACAGAGATCTAAATTATTGTAAGAATGACCACAAACTAGAGTCATGAGCGAAACTGGCATAGCTACTATGATATTTGAACAGGCAAATTTTAATGCTTCGATATGAAGCTTGCCTCGAGACGAAATTAACATGCTTCTGGCCCCCATATATGATGGATCTATGGTGTAAGAGGGACAGTGGCAGTGGCGGACTGGGTCTGAAAATAGTGGTTGCCAGGTGTCAGTGAGGGCCCACACATATCTATAATCGTAACATTAGTTACATTAATAAATTATATGTATTTAATTTTTTATATTTAATTATATTAATTTAAATCTATAATATTTAATAATTATATATTTAATTTATTTTTTTTATTATATATTTAATTTTTCCGCGTTTTTAAAATAAATCCCTTTTAACACCCTTTAATTTTCTATGTTTAAAATAACGAAACTATGTTTAAAGTTATTTGATTTTAAATTCCGTAAGTTAAATATTATATAAGAAACATGGACCTTGGGTACAGGGCTATTTTATTTATTTGCTTTAGAGAAAGAGTTCTTTTTTCTCTCCCATATTTCCTGGGGGCCCAAATTGTCTTCTGTTTAAGGGGCCCACTTGCCATTGGGCAAGCTGGCAACCTCGCCAGTCCGTCACTGGACAGTGGTGACTTGGTGGTAAGGTCTCAATTTCGGGACTGCATTACATTACATTATACCACCTGCATCCCCGTGTTTAGAGCCATTTGGCTCCTTTCCGGTTTGGATGGATGGAGGTGAATTTTATTTTTTTAAGGAAGGACAAAAACACATAACAGGTACAAAAACAAGTAATGATAAAAAAAGAAACATACACTGGGCATAACAACATAGAAAACAAAACAAAATAGAAAAAATAAAAATACGTAGAGGGGGGTAAAAGAAGAGTCATAAGTAGCCGTGTCTCAGTCTGGGTGGATGCGTGCTCTACGATTATCCTCTGCAATGAGATTGTTCTCATCAAATATGAAGCGCATTAGGAGTCGAAGTCGGGTTTTTGATAAGTTATTCGTGAGAATGTTTTTCAACCACTGTAACTTAAGTGGCACTGTAGGAGTTTAGAAATGGCAGGAGAGGGTAAACCGACATTCTGTGGCATAGTGCATTGGATCTCCTTTTCCTCCACACGAGCAGTTGCCATATGTTCGAAGATTGAAGTGATGAAGGTATGAAGGGAAGGGCGCCCCATCTCAAGAAGTTAATATATAATTTTCAGTTTAATATACACTAGTTTATTTTTGAAACATATAATAATTTAATACAATCTCTATAATATTTGAGTCGCATTAAATTTTTAATTCAAAATTACACTACTTATGAAATAACACTACATTAATACCTGCAAAAATACTTCATGGAATTTCTTGAAATCGTGTGAAATACCTGCTAGAGCTTCTTCGTTCGCACTTTTGTCCGAGAATGGGCTTGAAGGGTTTTTGAAGTGGACATATCTCATTAAATGTATTTCAATGCGAAGAAGTGCAAGGGCAAGACATGGTAAAGTCCATAGAAGGTGAAAAAAATGTATAGCTCCATATATTTAATGTAACGAATGTAAATTTAAAATACATAATTTTATATGGCCTTTTCAAAATAAAACTGAAAATTTTATAAATATTTGGTTGCTATTTCTTCTGTATATGCGCCCCTGACCATGGCCTAGGTTGGCCCTATGGGAAATCTGGACTGTATGTTGTATATGTGGATCTAGTGCATGTTAAATTTAATGTGGAAGATCAAACATCCTCTCGCTGGTGTAGTACAGAAGTTTGGAGAGAGAGAGAGAGTACTGGATCTGGACATCCGGCTATGGTTCAAAATCATTAGGTACGTTCCAAAATAGGGCCTCGAAAATGGGACCTTAATGTAATTAAACTTAGATAGTGGCAGGACGGTCGTCCCCTCACCTCTTTTGTGGAGAAAAATCAAATTTTTATTTCATTTTGGCTGCTTAAAACTAGGAATTATTTTTAAAAAAGTAATAGTGTCCGAGAAATCTAGCTAATTTTATAGCTCAATTCTTAAATTTTGTTGAGGCCGAGGTGGCCTAGTGGTAAGGTCTCGATCGACCCCGGGACCGGAGGGTCGCGGGCTTGAAACCCGATTCCACTGAAGATCTGCCGTGTGTGGGGCCTGTTGCACGCTAAATCATACGTAGTGGCCAAACGTCCTCTCGTTGGTGTGGCGCGGAAGTTTGGAGAGGGGGTGTCAGCTCGGGTGTCTTCCTCGTCATCTGGCCGCGGTTAAAAATTACGAGGCCCGACCCTAAATAGCCCACGTGTTGCTACAAAACGGGACGTTAATCTAACCTAACTTTAAATTGTGTTGCCTACCATGTATACACCAGAATACTTTTGGGTGTCTACAAATTTTTGCCCCCTCCCACTCTTGCCCCCAATCGCCGCCACTGCATAGGAGAGCACTGCTGAGGATATTTCTGAGTGGGTAACGTTTTTATCGCCTAGAGTTGTAATTATTACATTATCTTCTAACACATACTTAATCCTCTGGCGGCGGAAAGAAAAAAAAATCAAAAATAATTGACAGCCCTCCAAAATTACGACGCAAATTTTCAAAATGCCGCTCATAAAATTATAAAGAAAATAATACAACAAAAATTTTAAACTTTTTATTCTATAGAACATCGCTTGAAATTACCCATTTGAAGTACAGTTTCAACAACTTTATTCGGTGAATTTCATTGACCAGCATTTAAATCAATCTTATTAGCGTTTTCATGTTTGTGTTCGGTTTTCCTCTTTCTTTTAAAATAATGCTTTTTAGATGTACAGATCTCCTTTGTCTTTTGTTGTGAAATTTTGGGCTAAGAGAAGCTATATTTGGAGTATTGCAAGCTTCTTACAGAAAAATTTCCCAATTATTTTTAATTCATTTCGAGTAAAGTCCTTAGCCCTTGAAAAAATGGACTAAAATGGATTTCTTGTTTTCTTTCGATTCCTTCTGAGTTTATCTTTATTTTTTGGCTTTCTTTAAATGATATTGATTACCATTGTTCTTTGTTTATTGTATGCAGCTGCAATTACGCGCCACGTAAACATTGTTTAAATTTTATTATCTAAATTTTATTGCTTTTAAAAAAATTGTTGTTTTTGTTTACAGTTTAAGTTTCTTATTTTTTAAATGTATTCTAATTTTCCTAGTTGATTGTTTTTAAGCTCTAATAACAGCACAACATTTTGGTAGAACATCATTTGAAAATAAGAACAAGAATCCCCCATAGTAGCATAGCAACCGGAAGCCAAGGGGGTATGGACGCCCCCGTGAGCTGGTGTTTGGGGCGCCGTGGAGATAAAACATCAGTGCGTTTTATTTCACTTTTTAAGCCAATTATGATGAAGGGGACAAAAAAACCGTATTAGGCCCAGGCGCCGCTTTCCCTCGATAGGCCACTGTCCCCCTCCTCCCCGCCGGAAAAATCGTGATTAAATAAACAGACATTCTACATTTTTCACATCCGTCAGGAACTCACGCTGCGTGCTTCACGTGTCCGACTCCATAAGTTTTCACTCACTAAACATGTATTTTTAAATAAGAATTACCAAACAAACATAAACTCTCATCTAACGCATATTACTTATCTTATCAATAAAAAATAGACAAATATGGCAACTCGGAGCAGTTTCGTTACCTCTCCTCTAGGAGTACTAGAGCTCCAAGTCCATTGTTTCTCGGATATGCTGTAAAGTCCATCGCAGCAGACGAGAGACTGAAAACAGTACACGCTGTTCAGTAAGCCGACCCCCTA
>BGPR01033973.1:0-16711 GCA_013235015.1 Araneus ventricosus
TAATAAGCTTTTATCATAAGATGTTTATAAAATATATGTTTGCTGAGTGGAATATTTAGCAATATACGACAGGAGAAATCGCATAGCAGTTCTTTTTTACAACATTTTTTTTTTTATTTTTTCGTGCAGATATATTCCCGTACGAAAAAAACCACCTTTTAATATGTGATATTGTTTATACCAGACGAAGTTCAAAGCATGTGCAATTAAGATTTTCTTCAAACTTTTCTTGTGAAAGGAAGCACCTGTATTTTTTTCGCTGCACGTGGGGCCTAACATTAGAGAGCTTAATTGTTCTTAGTTTAATGAAGCTATAAAAAATAGTCTACAGCTAAAGTAGTTTCGTTCTTCTCATTTGAATCTTTTCTCTCATTAGGTGCTTTTATTATCTCTATTAAAGACCATGATATCAAGAAAAACAAAACTTTTATGATCATGCCTGATTGTAATCAAGAAAATAAATATTGTAGATAGATCTGGAGTGTTGTTTACTAACCTTCTCAACTACCACAGAAAGATTCTTTTATTTAATGAGGTTGCAAGATACTTTTCATTATAAGGGAAGATGATTTTAGATATTTAAAATTTTGCTTTTATTTAAACCTATTTTTTACTATTGAAAGCGTAAAATTCTTTAATAATACGAAAACAACACCAACTAAATGCGATTAAAATTTATATATGCAAATATTTATATTACAGTTTTTGATCTTCTTATAAGCATAGCTATCATTGACCATAAAGTGTTAACTAACTTAAAATATAAGCCAAAAATTATTTTTTACGTTCATCTGATAAAGGTGGATTTTCGTAATTATGGATTGTTGTAACGACGAAAACGATATAAGTTTATATTTAATTATGTTTGAACGTCTGACCAAACAAGCTGAAATATTAGAAAACACTTGGGTAACTCATTTGCTTGGCTTATTGCCGTATGACGCTGCGCAGTTAATCGTCAGAGAACCAGATGAGATTGCAAACAATTATAACGAAGTTAAAAAGATATTATTGAAACGATATAAGTTAACGCCAGAAAAATCTCGTCATAAGTTTTTTATGCATAATAAGAATTTAGGAAGTACCTGGAAAAACTTTGCCTATGAATTAAGAAGTTTTTTTTAATGAATGGGTGAATGGAGTTAAAGCAGATAGTTTTGAAAAGTTGAGCGATCTTATCATAATGGTAAAACGTAAAGTGTCTCAAGAAGTAGAAGATCACTTTATAGATGACTGGTATAAGCTGAATGCGCCAGATGATTTAGTTGAAAAACTGGACGACTATGATACCTTGAGGTCTACTTTCAGGAGGAAACAACCACGTAAGGAAGGGCATTACGACAAACGGAACTCCTCTAAAGATGATTCCGCTATTTCAACCAACGGAAATAAAAAGCTGTACGGTATTACACATAATGAGAAGGGTGAGCCAAAATGCTTCAACTGTTCTAAATTTGGGCACATTTCAAAGGACTGTCCGATACCAAAACCACTTATAACATGCCGGGTGTGTAATAAAACTGGATTATTCATTCAAATGATAAAAGCTTACCAACAGGTCGGAGACCATTCGCTATTGTACATCTTGATCACTGAGGTCCCTTTGTAACGAGTTCAAAAAGAAACAAAGAATTACTTGTCATTACTGATAATATGACCAGATTTGGGCGTCTCTATCCTGTGAGAGACACATAATCTAAGAGTGTTTTTAAATCAGTGAAAATTTTCTTTGAAGATTCGCCGAATCGCCTAATATCAGATCGAGGTTCCTGTTTCCCTTCACACGAGTTTCGAAGGTTCTGCCGTGAGAATGGAATCTTACACACTTTGAACTCTACGTCTCACCCACAATTCGTAGAATGGTCGAGAGAGTACATAGAACAGTATTGTCCACCATTGTAACCTCAAAAGGAAAAAGATGATCAAAGAGATTGGGACAGTAAAATTGAGGAAACAGAAAGGAACTTGAATAATACTGTGAATAAAACTCTTCGAAAAATACCTTTTGAAATTCTACATGGATACGTACCTAGATTTAAAGATCGTATGCTGAGACTATTCGCTGATGAAGAGCACGAAGTTTGGAATGACCCAGAAAAACTACAACTCGAAGCAAGAGAAAAAATTGCTAAGGCACAAGAGAAAATGAAAGCATATTACGATGAAAAGAAGTCTGGAACATAATTATTTGATAAGGGAGAAATCGTGGTAGTTAGAAGGAATCCTAAGGCGACAGGTGAGTCAACAAAAACTCAACCACGATACTGAGGACCCATGGTTGTCACAGAAATACTCCCTAGTGATACATATAGAATCTCACAACTAGAACCTAGTAATGGCCGTCTTTATGCTAGAACGGCTCACGTCAGTCAGTTAAAAGCCTGGAAAAGCTGGATGGAAGACGATGATGACTCTAGTGAAAATTCCGATGATGAACCTGAAATGCAAAGACCCAAACGAAACTATACGTAAACCAGTGCGTTATGGAGCCTCTATGCCGGACAGATAGAACTTTTTTTAAATTTTATATTTCACTTTATTTTATCTTTTATGAATGTATGTTTGTTTTGTTTTTGTATTGATATTGTTATAATGTAAGCAAAAATTTAGTTCAATTGAGGTCAATTGAAAAGTCAGGATGGCCGAATGTAAGCGTATTTAATATTTATGCCTGACAAAAGCATGACTTCAACTTATTTATTGTTATAACAGTGTATAATACCAGATAAGTGGCAACAGTCTCATGTTGAGCTACTTTGAATTTGATTTAAAAACTAGAGAAGAGAGACGAGTACGAGTACGGTTGAATGCTGTTACGATGTGTAATGGTTGCGTTTTAATGTTCTAATAAATGTTTGTTTTGTCTTAAAAGAAATCTTATGAATGCCAATCTAGAAGCCAACATGAAGTCAACAGTTTTCAAGCCTAGACATACTCTACATTCGTCTGACCGCAGTGTCTTGCACTTACTCCTCTGGAGTAACAGCATAAGACTCATTTTTGAAACTTCGTGGACAGTGGCGGCTTGTGTTAAGTAATCCTGGGGTGCTGTAACTTTTAATCTGATGCATATTTGTACTACTTGCATTTTTTTAACGATACTTTTTTACATGTAACTTTGAGAGTTTTACTGTTTAATGAAATAAACTTATCTCATTTTTTCTCTTCTAATAGATAAGATATTTTATCAAAAAATATAAACTCGAAATTTATTAAACTGAAATTTTGAAAACACTTGTACCGCGGAAAATTTCTCATATCACCATTTATAATTCAAAATTATCGAAAAAATCCCTTTAATTACAAAAAAGCTTCATTCAAATTTAATTGCTATAAAAAAACCTTTTCGATTAAATTTTTGTTTATCATTAATTTTCCTTCCTTTTCTTACTTATTTTCAAAGTTTTAGTTCGCGAAAAAATTTCCGCTGTGGTAAAATGTTTGAAACTCAGGTGCTGATAAACTTTCTCCTTTGCTTATCATCTTCGGGTAGTGAAAAATTAAGATATGGAACTCAGTTTTCTGCCTCATTTTTTCCTAGCTGTTTATTTGAGAGTATAATCATTTAATGTAAAATTCCGTTAGACTGTGGATAGATTTAAATATTAAATGCGAAATGAAATAAATTTACACAATGGAAAAAGTTGGGGGTGCTGCAGTACCGCAGTCCCTATGCACGAGCCGCCCCTTCTCGTGGAACTTAAGAGGCTTTTGTCGTATGTATTACTCTCACTACCGCCGATATCAATAGCTCACCCTTTATCTTCAGAGAGAACCACAATTGTTTCTACGTCTATATAGAATTTACAGTGATGCCCAGAACAGACAATTCCAATGGAACTTCCAAAAATTGTGTTCACATTTCAACAATGTGTAGTAGGAAACACAATCTATAAATAAATACTCTTTTAAACTTAGCTTATTCTCTTTGATAACAGACCCCGTCTGGAGAAGGATGGCGTGGCTATCGGGCCGAATCCAGGGTTCAAATATTTATTAACAAATACATTTACAATATATTTATAATCATATATTTATAATTTATCTATAACTAGCTGACATGCCCGCATTCTGGATAAAGATATTTTCATTCTAAGTGCTTATAACAATCTAAACATAATTAAACAGTTTTTTGCTGTAGTGCCTTTCATTTACTTTTGCTCGCCTTCTGCTGTGTCGTCTGACACCTCGGCCAGCAGCTAAAGCCCCCTCTTCTTTTTATCGCCTTACTTTGACCAGCACTTGGAATTCTACTTTCCCCTCTTCATCATTGCAACGGTGACAACAGAAGTACCTTCATATCATGGGTTTTAATTGCCATGACTTGAATTACTCTTCTCTTCTTTTTGATATTTTTGTGCTGAACGGAAATACACCGCATAGTTTTCCTATGCGTTTCCTCCTTAGATCCTCCCCATTCGGTACGAGTGGAACTTAATACCCTTGAAATACTTTACACACTCATTAGGATCATTAGATTTTGTGAAAATTAAACAAAACATCTCATAGAGAGAGTAGTTAAATTAACGTCATTGGATTGCACTGCCTCTATATCAAAAGATGTTCATGCTATGAAATAAAAGCAAAAATAAAAATCCTCCCTCGAAGTTAATGTGAAAGCAATATTCATATATCAAACTTTCACAATGGCGAAAACAGTGTGTCAATATAACAACGTGAATGAAGGAAATAATGAAACAATAAAATGAGTTTGAATTTATTACAATAGAAAGCTTTGTTACAACTTGTGTATAAAATGAATTTTGAAATGTTTATTAAAATTAGAGTAAAACGTCGTATTGCAACTGGACTTGAAATCATAAAAAGAAAATTGTTTGCTCTTTAAGGTGGTACAAAAATAATTTCTGTGCAATAATTATGTGAGAATTTATTGGCGTAAAAGTGAGCGGAAACGGCAAAAATTTAATTAAATATATGCAGAATCAATTAATTTTGAAAGTTCAAAATGGCACAGTTGATCGAGATATGGGCCCCAGAATGGCATGTGCCAATTTCATGTTGCTACTATTCGCCGTTTAAGAGGTGTTCTTATGATAGATAGACAAAAGAATAAACAGAGAAACACACGTATTTTCTGCTTTATATTACAGATAATATATAACATATATTTTCATAACACGTTGCGCTGTGCACCGCTATCTGTCAAATAACCCCTTTTTCCACCTCATCTGATGTTAGAACCTGCATAAGCGTTTTCGTCATTTTCAAAGGCTAAACTTTGTTTGCGGTGCCTATTCCATTTAAATTCTTTTTCATATGACAACTACTAACAACCTTTTGAATTTGTTTCCACATTAATAGAGCGCCTTGTATAGCTGATTAGGTTATTTAAGAGTTAGTCTATGGAACAGTAGACACATTTTCTGTGGAATTAAAAAGAAGCAAGGTTTTGTTTTCCTTAATAAACACCGGACATATCTCTCCTTTTAATAAACTTCTCAACCATCTGTTGCTGGATGGTACCCTTTTCTTTAGCTAATTTTCGTAAGTTACATGCTCCAATGATTAATTAATATATCGCAACATAAACTTTCATCTCTCGCAGTGAAAAATTCTAGTTAAAGCCTAGGAAGGAAAGCTTTGAGCTTCAGAAAATAATGTCTCAGCAAGCAGTACGCAGGTAGCATTAGCAGATATCCCTTTATATAATAGTCTTCTCTTACAGAAAATATTATTTTACAAAGAAAATAATTGCCATAATTCAATTTGTATTTATTTGTTGAAAAGGGTTGTTTCCCAGTTATTAAGATTTATTCTAGAATTCTCTGTAAATAGTAATTAATGCAGCTTATTATTTTTAAATTTTATTTAAAAATGTGCTTTAGTTCTGCACTCCGAATAAGTATTTATAATGTCTTACAATTAATAAAGTAATTATCAGATTAATGTAAAAAGATTCTTTTAATAAGGTAACATGCGAGCATTAATATGCAAAATAATACGTAATATTAAACGGCTAAGTTGAATTATTCATTTTACATAGAAGATACAATAATTTAATTTACTAAAGAATCCAGAGATCTGTAAATAGCTGTTAAGTTAAATTTTGCGTGAAATAATAAACAGTCTGGAGCACTAATTAAAGTTTAAAATCCTTTGAAACTGAATTATAAAGAGGTACTGAAAGTAGACTTACGAAATGCATAAAGAATGTGGAAATTCTACTCTTCACATAGGTGGCTAGAGGAATTCATTTGTATAACTTGTCTGTCAGAAGTGTTATTAACTTAATTGAAATATTCAGCGCATAAATGCACCTGAATTGAATGCAAAAATATGTTCAAAGTTTTCTAAGCCCTATGACGGTAATTTACTTAATATTTTAGAAATATTCTATTCAAGGTTTGTACCAAATTTCTATGGATTTTGTAGTTTGATCTGTTAACTTTCGCATGCAATTACATTATCGAAGTGGCGTTAGATGCAATGGAAAGTTATAATCAGTTTTAAAATATGATTTATTAACTTTTGAAATATAAGAACATGAAAGAGCTTTTCATGTGAATATGATTGTAGGAGGTATAGATATTCCTCAGGGCTATGATTTAACGGCGAACATCATGAGATTAGAAACCATGGAAAATTTCCAATACGTTATTTTACCACGCGTTCAGGTGATTTTTCCATGGTAAATTTCATTTCTGTCGAGAGGTTTTACTGTTCTTATTTGAATATCTATTTCCTTTTGCAATATACATCGACTCCCGAGAAAATTCATATTGAATCATTATAAATTCTATTTTTATTCCTCTTTTGAGTGACCTTCGGTTTGAAATGCGTTAAGGGAAATACTTTGAAAATAAGTAGAATATTTTTTAAAAATTTCCTTCTGAATAAATGGAGAATATTTCACAAAAAAATTGGGATTTATATTTGGTGATACAAACATAAATGTATTTTTAATGCGCTTCAGCTTAGTTGTTTGCATAAAGTAATAAGATTCGTTTTCTGATTATATTTTCTTATATTTTCAGTGGTTGACAAGCTTAGCAAAAATTAAACGATGTTAAATTCATATTTTAACTGATTAGTACTCTTGAGGAACAGTTCAGTTTCTGCGATTGAAAATGTAATAAACATGGGTTATCCAAAAGTCCCGTTAGCAATTACACTGCAACTGCACTGCAATCGCAAGAGTGCGCATTAGCGTCGGTTAGTTCCAACCATCTACAAGATAGAAACATCATTGTTAGAGTAGACAGCAATGCAGATGGTTCGTAGTGGGTGGCGGTAATTAAGGAAATCATTTCACCCGTCGCGTCTTCACACGGCGGGTGAAACACAACGGCTCATTACAGACATTAGCTAAGAAACTGTGAAAAAAGAAAGCTAACAATCCCTTGTGGCACTTACAGCCAAGAACTTGCCCCATCTGATTTTCATATATTTTTTGTAACTTTAAGGTTTCTATTCATGGAAAAAGGTTCCAGGATGACAATGCTGTGAAACAATACGTTGTTAAGTGATTATCATCTCAGGTAACATCGTTCTTCGATACTGGGATTCAAAATATGGTGCCTCATTATGGTAAGCGGATGACAATTTTGTTCAAATATGTATAGTCAAATACAAGCGCCTGGTTTGCTATGAAGTTCTACGTGCCATTGTATTTTGTGTCCTTTTAATTGGCTAATGCAACTTACTTTCATTATATCCTAAATGCAATTGTCATTGTTTAGATGTTAATTAGTAATGCTGTACAGCAATGAATTTAATTGAAAGAATTAGTTCTTGTCAAAATGAGCTAGACTTTCCTCTGTAGAATCCTTTGAAATACGACGTTGCATAGTATGCATTAGTCTCTAATGGAAAACACAGTATTATTTTAGTCACTGCTAGGATACTGGCCCAATGGATTACTTTCTTTCAAATTTTTAAAATAATTGGCGTAAATTATAGGTTCCTTATAAATCATAGATTTTACTAAATTTGCAAATGAACAAAATGCTATATTGTTGTTGCCCAAAACCTTATATTACCTGTATTTTTTAAAATTCCTGTGTTACTTCTGATAGAGTCAAGTTTTGTAAATGGGATTATTTAAATAAAATAACCCGGTCGGTAAGTCAGAATCTTGTTGAATTCTTTTACTTTTTCTATGATAAACAACTCAAGTTTATTATCTAATAAAACTTTGTCAAATTAATTCCAGAATATTTGCAAATTAAAGAACATATTTAAAGATGAGGTTGATTAATTTTATTAGCATTTGGTTTCTAACCCACTAGGGAGGTCTGGAGACAGATCTCATAGTTACAGTACTCAAATGACGCGAAGGAACTTGGATGTCCTTCTCCTCTCATTAACCTCACGATAGATTCCCCTCCGTAGGGCCTTACAAAGTTAGTATGAGCCGAAGAGGAGTGGGCTTTGTGATAAGTTTGAGTTTAGTTATATTAACGTCCGTTTGCAGGGGCAACACGAGCGGCTATTTGGGGACAGACCTTGTATTTTGAACCTCGGTCAAATAACGAGGATGACACTCGACTGGCATCCCCTCTCCAAAATGTTTGGCCACTATGTATTTTTAACGGCCCTGGTCAGGGCCTTACCACTAGGCCACCACGGCCTCAGCATGATTAAAACAAAGGATTTATCATATCCTGGCTTAACAAGCAAAACCACATCTCGATTTTTTTGAAATTTAAAGGAAGATTCAAATGAATTATTCGCAACATAACTACTATTTCTGAATTTTTTTAAACCTCTGCCATGAAGATAGAAGACTACATGTTCCAACTTGACGTGAACCCCCCCCCCCCCCCAGAAATATTCGTTATTGGTTACGAAAAGTTCATTTGAATTCACCTCTTCGATATTTCAAAAAATTGAGATATGAGGTGTTGCTTGTTAAGCGACGATATACTAGACTCGTGAAGTCGTATACTTCCATCTCGTGGAATCGGGTCCACCAGGTCACCACGACCCCTTCAACTTTAATAAGTAAAGAATATTTTTATTTTAAAGAACTAACTGAAAAAGTATCAAATTCTATCATATCAAAAATTTTTTGCAGGAAGAAGCAGTTAAAATTAATTGAAAACTAAATTAAAAAAGAAGAGGGTTGTCACATTCTATATATTGTAAAAAATATTGATTTACATCATTCGGACGTTGCCGCTCATCCTATATTTTATTTCTTCTGTCAACATCCATTTTTCTCAAATAATACAAAGCCTATAGCAATGAATAAGGTATCAGAGGATATAATTTTTTACCGACTTTTGAAACAGAGTTCTAGCTTTACGTTAATTCACATTCATTTTTTTAATTTAAACTGAAAGAAAAATTTAAACACCATAAACACTGTAACATTATGGATACACAGCTGTGCCATATATATATTTTTTGTATTTTGTAAAGCTAACCTACTCTTAAATTGCTAAAACGTAAATTAATTTTGATGAAAAACACTATTGACGTGTTGTTCAGAAATGTAAATGCTAAACAGGGCTGAAATTGTGTTCTGTTTAGGGTTTGCTCTTGCCTCTGGGGAAAGAATGACCGTCACGCACCTCCATGTGCGCACTACCATTGCTCAGTTAATTGACTCTGGAAAAACCGTGGTCATACCGCAAATTAACCTCCTCCCATTTGGCTCTTTACAAATAATGAATTATACTTGCCATATGCTGTATTTACTCATGGACAACTCTCTGTAGCCTTTTCAAGAGTCATTAAATCTGAGACTTTTTTTTATGAATTAGCGAAAATGTCAAACAAAAAATTCAAGATGATCACATTCTGACTTTAAATATTGCATTGAAAGAGATATAATAAGTTGCAAATACATGCACATCAATAAACTGTTTTTACTATTTTGTATATATTTCACAGTTGAAGAAACAAATCGGTTAGTAATAATAATAGTTGGTCATTGTTAATACCAGCCACGATTATTATTAATTATAACCAATTAATCACGTCACTTCGCTAAATATTTAATTCCATCAATCTAGCAAAAGAATGTGTTATTTGTTTGGGGTAGAGGGTAGAGGAAGGTTGAATAAGCGAAAGTTTCACACGGCTTTACTGGTGTAAAATTAGAAAGAAAACTTTTTTTCTTAAAATAGGGCTTCTGCAAGAAAGTTTACTTTGTATTAACATCGGAGAAAAGATATATAAAAATTCTCTCTAAGTTTTAAAAGCCCCAGGAAACTCAGGCCATATAAAGTTTTGTAACTGTATTTGAAAATAGTTTGGCTGACTGAATGTATTTTGTCATCTATTATATTGAACTTAGAGAAAGTGTTAAATTATTTATAACAGTGCCATTTCCTTATACTTCCATACTCTTTCAGAACATATAATTTCTGTATCCGTGAATTATTTATATAAAAACTCTATTTCTACTGTTTTATGACGCATGTTTCATGACGCCATTTTATTTCCAAAATTTTTTTTTGTATGCTTGGAAGGAATCAGAAATTCTTCGAAACTTCAGAAAAACATAAACCAGAAACAGAAATAACAGGAAAAATTCAATTAAAGTTGCTCCAGGCGGTACAAGAGTAGATATTATTTTACGATCCTACAGAAGCTCTACGATTTTAAGAACTAGGTAGATTTTTTGGAAAAAGTAAGGAAATTCTATTATTATTTATGCACATTTTCGTTTTACTATCAATTAAAGTTTAACAGCTATATAGAGGCAAAACATAAAAGTAACTAACTGTTATTTTGAGATTGAAGTTTTAATAATCTTTTTAAAAAATCTTACGCCGAAATCATCCTACATTGAAAAATTACTCGTTTCTCTTTTATACGAAAATGAAACTTTTATTCAAATCTAGAAAACAACATTCACTTTTTACTAAATTACTCTCACATTGAAAAGTTATACACTAATTAATACGCTCATTTCTAACACTTAATTAAAATGTATAACATAAACACACGAACATTTATCTTAAATGCTACCTGAAAGTACTTTACAAGCAGGATAAATTGGAAGCTGCTAAGCAATTAGGAACCAACTAATACTTTAGGAATTTTGTTATTCTCTTGTAAGCTTTTCATAAATCTGTGTAGTTTACTTCGCAAATTTGAAACAGCTCCAATTCGTTAAACATCAGACTACTTTTAATGGAATAATTAAATCGTAACATTTGGAATTTTTAAAGAAAACAGCTGCATCTTGAAATGCGTATTTTTGAATCGGTTGTTAATTGTATCCCTTCTTCCAAATTTTGTTTTTCACTTTGTTTGCATTTAGTAGGAGAGGATGACAAGCTTTAAAAACGACACATTGAAAAAAAAATCAAAATTATATGTATGATTTTTGTTCAGAATTATATGTATGATTTTTGTTCAAAATTATATGTATGATTTTTGTTCAAAATTATATGTATGATTTTTGTTCAAAATTATATGTATGATTTTTGTTCAAAATTATATGTATGATTTTTGTTCAAAATTATATGTATGATTTTTTTGTTGGTATTACAGGTATCAATCAGTCAAGCTCAGTTACACAAACAATTGAAATATTGATCGTTTCAAAATGCCAAGACTAGCACTTTTTGACGATTTTACTCCGGAAAGGGGGAGAGGCAATGAGTAAGATGAGCTCATTTCCGGAGTTTTTTGTTAGGTCACGATAAGTAAAATGCAAAAATCTGCCCCTCCAATTCTCACTTCACCCCTATTTTGGTGAAATCAACTTGTCCTGGCGCATGCCCAAAACCGCAGAAGGTTTCAGAAATCAAAAATAATCTATAACTGTATTTCACGATTCTATATTCTGAAAAAACAACGATTATCTTCAAACAAAACCTTTTTCTGTTCATTATTACCACCATTCACTTTTGAAATTAGAAAGACAATCAAGGTTTAATTTCTGGTTTCGAGATGAGTGAGATCGCAAAAAAAAGAAAAAACCTTATATTCATCCTCTATCCGTGTATTCGTTACTGCGAGTTAATGTTTTAATTAACTCTCATCAGATATCTTGAATAATGCGGATAAAATCTGATACCGCTATGGAAGTTGCTCTTCAACATTTTCAGGCCTTCGGGTTATTTTTCATTTGAAGTGGTAAATAGTCTAAAATACTGAGAAATCTGATATCACGAGCATTCCCGGAAGATATGAATTGAATTTTAATTAAGTAATGATCATCTTAGAATAAAAAATGACTGGAGAGGTAGGCATTTTAAATCTGCTGTTCTTCCTTTTAAAATATAGCCGTTTTCTTGTTTTAAAGATACTTGGAAATTTTCCTAATTAGTGTGTTCAATATGTAACATCGTGAATTCAAATTTATTCTCCAATTAAAAGATTCTCTTAAGTACATTTAGCTTTCGAATTCATGGTAACTTAGTAGAAATTATATCATTTTTACATGTCTACTTAGAATAAATAGAAATTTAAACAACTGCGAGGATATTCTTCATCTCTCTAAATAAGGTTCAAGAAAGTACGGGTTTTGAAGTATAAGATTTGAAATTAGACATCTTGAAAATTATCGAAAAATTCGACATGATTTTTCATGGTACTTAAAAATAATATTCCCAATTCGTGTTGTTTAAATTTAAAATGCAAAATGCATAGTGGAGTTAATTTTTGCGTTTAATTAAACATAATAACCCTCTAAAAACTTAAGAGATTTAAGTTCGAATATTTTTAAATTTTAATCATACATAATTCTAATTTAAATTACTATATTACACATTATTTAGGTAATTATAAAGTACATATTTAAGTTAATCATAACACTCAAAGAAAAAACAAATTAACCCTCTGACTCCTAGCGGCCCTCAAAATCTTACTACCTTTGTATACGGAGGTTTTGTTGACATATGGATTCGTGAAATGGACTCGTCCGCCGTCTCCCTTTTTCTCCTCACAGTTGGTGGTCGAAAGCGCACTGGAGCGTGACCCAGGGCTAGAGAATGGGGTCGCTGGTTGAATGATACAGTCCTCGATGGAGAACATAATGGGATTTTTTCAATTGTTACCCCGACAGTAGGGGTTTATAATATTTTTGTTTTTAATGTCATTTTGCTCAATATATTCAAACAATTTATTTAATTATAAAATAATATGTAGCACCGTAGTCAGGAAATGAAATTTGTCATGGCTATTTATATTCCTTTTACGAGCTATTTGATAAACTTTTGGATTATAATTCTTCACAATTCTTTTTCACAAAAATGGAATCCCTTTTAAGAGAGATAAATTAACCTGTTGCACCCTAAACTGGTAACCTTCAGAAATGACTAAGAATAAAAAGGGAATATTTTGAACATCCCCTTCGGAATTCAGTTGTGTCCTGTTCAATCCACGCTGAACAAGAGAAAATAAGCTTCTTTACAAAGCAAGGCTCCCAATTCTATAGCAAAATCTCTCTGACACATGCTCCAGTAATTTTACCACTTCTTACTAGATAAATGATTCTGAAATAGACTGTAAAGGCCAGATGTAGCGTTTTCTTTCCTTGGTCATTTTTATCGCTAATTATAGCGACATTCGGTGATTGATTTGATGGTACATTTTGTAATGACAATGCAACAGGTTAACATACTTCTTTTCACATAGAGAGACATATGTTTCTGTATGAAAAACACACGCTTCTTTCTTAGACTAGGGGAGAAATATAAACAATTTTAAGGGAATTTCTTTTTGAGGAAAGCGCAAATGTTTGCAAGAAATAAAATAGAATTGCGAACGTCTATATTTCCTTTGTACGAAAAAAGATAAACTAGAAAATTGAGAGTACTGTAAGTGATTTATATATAAGAGTATAAAATAGATGGAATTTAATAAATGGATTTAACTAACAAAACTGATACACCATTCATTATATCTCACGATAGTTGATTCAAGATTAAAGTCTATGTGATTAATTGAATTTCAACTAGTATTTTTAATACCTAATTTATAAGAAAAGAATTTTTTATTAAATAAAAAGAATATAAAATAAAGTAACTTATCAACAATATAAGCAGCAAACTCAGAATGTAGTAAATCTACTATGATAGATTCGGCGGGTTTTACCATATTTTAAAATTGTTTGAGGTAAAATATTTTAGTCGAAGCTATTTTTTTTTCTAAATGTTTATTTGGCCGGTAAAAATTCAGTCAAGTTTTTGATTTTTTTCATGAATTTTAATTTTTGAGATTGGCTAAAATTTAATGAATTGACTAAACAATGTTTCCGACAATTTCCAATTTTCCAAATCCTAAATCAGTTTGGAAAGCTTTTAAAGTGAATGTGTTTTAATTATTGGTCCCTCAAACGTCACGTAGAAAAACATCAATCCTTATCTTTTTCTAAAAAATGAAGTTAAATCAGTGATATATGATTTTATAATATGAGTGTTATGAGTGCGTAGTGAGAGTGTTAATTGCCTCAAATGGTTTTACTCTAAAAATGGGCTGTTCACCATCTCCTTTTAGAGTAAGCATTTCACTATTCCAAGGCGTATACATTCTCACTTTTCAAAGCATATTCGTGCCAAATTTGGTAACTCTAAGTCAAAAGGTATGCTCTGTAGAGAGTCAACAGGACAAGATATATAGACACTCATTCGCTTTTATTATTGGTATATATAAACTCATATCAGCATAATATTCAGTTTTTTCTTTATAGACATGCTTTTAATTCAATTTAAACTCTGTTGCTTCGTTCAGTTACGTATTGCTCACTGAGGAGGAACTTTAGAAAATGTTAAATCAGCAGTTATGATTTGAATAGCTTCGGTTTTGCTATATCTATAATCAGAATGAAAATAAGAAATTGTCTAAATAATTCGAAAAACTTGATTTATCTTACAGCATTCTTTCATAAAAAGATTTAACTAAAAATAAAACCTAAAAACATAAATCAGCTTTCTATCCCAATGTATTACGAGGCCACAGCTCTAGTGGCAAGATTTCAGCTTCGGAGGATTCCAGGTTCAGAAGCAAGTCCATTCAAGATCCGTCGTGGGCCTGTTGCAAGGTTAAATCATACGTACATGGTCAAACGTCCCACTCCCTCGAATTTCATGGGTGTAAAGTTTTACATTCATAAGTAATTCAAATTAGAAATAGACAATTCGTCGAAAAATTAAAATTAGCTCTACTTGCATTGAGTACATAAGCTGAAGGGATTATCGTTCAATAAAAGGTATTATACCAAATTTCTAACTTTTATTTACATCTGGAAGATTATTGGGTTATAGCTGTTTCATTTATTATAAAATTTGTTTTCTACTATTTTCAACCCTCGCCATCAAAAGAAAATGGTCGTTTGTTTGTTTATCAACCAAAGTGTTTGCATTGCATTTTCATAATGAATGGTTTTGACAATATTTTACTTTGAGGATAATTGTTATTCCTTTTATTACATTGATATTTGAACATCATGCACGTGAATTATTAAAATCGACTATTAAATAATTTCTAATACACTTGAAAAGAAAATGGGGCTCTTAGATATTTATTAAAATGAAATGTCTTGAGGTAACCTGCGCCATCCCTTATAATTTCTTCAAAATCTTGAACATTTTAAAGAAATAATACAAGTGAACGTTAGTCAAAATTATAAAACAAAATAAGAGGTAAAAAGTATAATGATTGAAATTTAAAATAAAAATGGTTATGTAAATTTTGTTGCTTTTTACTGCTTTATTGACCATCAGTCCTTAATACAACTACTTTTAAAAATGATGTGAAGTCGAAAAAGAAGTTGCAGATTTCTTCGAATATAAAGTGTCCATGGAAATTCCTAGAATTTATCATTTTTCATCAATAATACGTGCTTCTCACGCATAGGATTTATCCCTTCAATTGCCTTTATATTTGGCAGTTTGTTCTAACTTTTTTTTGTGGATTGGTTATCAACCTTTTCTGCTTTTTAACAATTCTAATACCAACAACGCTTTACGAAGGTTTTGTAAAATATCAGGGAAGTATATGAATCAGCAAATCTGAAACAAGTAACACAGACAAATTAGCATTTTGTAGTATCAGCAATCTTTTTTGTTTTATGCAATCATTTTCTTTCTTCTTCTTTCAAGAATGGGAAAACTATTTACGTGCAATAGAGATTTTTATTTCTTCAGTGATTCCAGCATTGGTTTTGGTTTTGGTGTCAATAACAATTTCTCTAACTGATTGTACTGATCAGTATTTTAACACGTTAACAGAACGTCCTAAATTCATACCGAACCAGTTTGAGGAAAGAACTTTGGTATCCAAGACCATCGATATTCATACTCCAAGGGCTTCCATAGTTTCTCTTGTAGATATATTTGACAGGGTTTTCAATATATATTGCTTTACTGCAATACTATGCACTGGGTTCTATCATGTTTGTAAGCATCTCTAGAAGTATATCAATAGTCAATATCGAAGAAGACATTTTTCACTCAAAATTGATTTTAGGTGCTATTATGGGGAAGTGCTGAGATTTCACTATATTCCTTCAGTAGATCAATTCATGGCAAGGTAGACAGTTAAAGACAATCGGTTTTAGAATGCTTTGCTTTCAAAGTTAGCAAACAATCCATCAACAGTTCGAAGATGATATCAATGTGAATCTTTACAAACATTTAACTTATTATAGAATTACATCAATTTGAAGGTTACTGCAGGTGGGATGTTTAGTATTAGAAGAAGTATATTCTTAGTTATGGTTACTGCAGTGCTTACTCACATAGTTATTATGTATGATTTTGATAGATAGTAAACGATTGATCCGAGT
>BGPR01033974.1:0-14436 GCA_013235015.1 Araneus ventricosus
ACATGCATCATTATCTACACATGCATTATACCTGCATCATTATCTGCACATGCATTTTACCTGCATCATTATCTGCACATGCATTATACCTGCATCTTTATCTACACATGCATTTTACCTGTATCATTATCTGCACATGCATTTTATCCGCATCAGTATCTGCGCATGCATTTTATCTGCATCATTATCTTCATACGTCATTATCTTCATGCATCATATTATTGCCAGTAGTGTTAATTCTTTAACATCTTCTGAAATGTGGAATTTTTTTATTGATGTAAAAACAAGTTGTAAGATAATGTTATCACAGGACATAGTGTTATACCGACGTGAGCAGTTCATAATTAAAATTGCTTTTTGGAGAATAATTAAAAAAAGTTATATTAGTCAAAAATGAACATCAGTCAAAAATCAGCATATGCGGAAAAATATCTCTTCAGTATAAGGCTAGTGACTGTTATGCAGGGGAAATTCAAAACGTAGAGCGTATTCTTTTCCGGTCCCTTCGTGTCCAGGTTTGCCGGAAAATTTTACAGCAAAAACTTCGCGTTTCAGAAAAGAACTGGCCTGTCGATCTGCTATCACTGATTAACACGAAATCCTCTTTTTTATCTTTTACAGAATTTTCTCACACTTGTAATTATAAATGATGTTTCTCCTATTGATTAGAAAAATTTATGCACTCTTTGTAAAACCGTTTTGCTTAATATTGCTATAATGATGTTTGTTTTCTTTTTCTCTGTTGGGTTTTTTTTATGTATCCTCCAATTTTTTTTGTATATATTTTTCTTTCTTTTTTTCAAGGAAGGTATTTTGTACCTTTAACTTCTGTATAAGTTTGATTCCTTGATCATTGAAATTTTGATTTTCATTTCCTGATGGAGCTCAGTACGATTTTTGTTATTATTTTATTGTCATTATTATTTTATTATTTTTTTACTCTATTTTATCTACTTCATTTCATTATTTTGCATTAATTTTTGTTTTCTTCTTTATTTTTATTTCAATTTTTTTGTGTAAATAATTGCCTTTCAACGACTGAATTGTTTTGTATACTTACTTTTGTAAGCTACGTTTTGTACATTTGTGGCGCATGAGAAGTATATCATGGTAAATAATAAATAAATAAATTATAAGGTTAAAAACTATGTAAAAATTGTTACTATATTTTTACAGCATACACTAATCAGCGTGTTAAAATTATCCTCAATGATATATTATAAAAGAACAATTGATTTCTTGATTACTGCGCAAAGTCTAAAAAACTTCGTCGTCTAGGCTTTGTTTAAAACTTATTGGTAATAAATCCTTTCCTTTCTTTCAGCGTACTCTCATCAGCGTGTTAAAATTATCCTCAATGATGTATTATAAAAGAACAATTTATTTCTTGATTACTGCGCAAAGTATAAAAAACTTCGCCGTTTAGATTTTGTTTAAAACTTATTGGCAATAAATCCTTTCCTTTCTTTCAGCGTACTCTCATCAGCGTGTTAAATCACCATCATTATATGCGTTCAGCGAACAAATTTGTAAAACATCAGGCAAAAATAAATCGGCGGTATGAGGTCAAAAACTGTGAAACTAAACCATTAATTTTTTACAGCTACTCTAATCAACGTCTTAAAATTACCATTAGTAATATATAAGGGAAGGGCTGTATATTTCTTGAACATTTCTTAAACAGGAAAAATACTTTGTCTTTCCAAAGTTAAAAACTTGGTGGAAATAAACATGTTGGTTTTTTCAGCATACTATCATCAGCGAGCAAATATTATAATCATTCGCATATGTGTTTAAACAACATATTTGCCAAACATCATGCAAAATAAGTCATCGGTATAGGATAAACTTGGTGGTATAAACCTTTACTTTTTTTTACAGCACTACTAATATAAATGTGTAAATTATTATAAATATTATGATGAGAGAATAGCTCATTTCCTAAACATTAATTGCAATAAATTTAAACGTCTTGGAAAGTTAAAAACTTGTGGAATTACTACTTTTTTCAGTCTCTCATCAGCGTGTTAAATAGAATCTTTGCATATAGAGAACAGGAGATCTTATTTACAAACATAAGGTAAAATAACTCGTCGGTATAAGGCTAAAAACTGTAAGGAAATTAAACCTAAAAAATGATCCTATGAAAGTTAAAACTTGGTAGATAAATCTAACTTTTTTACAGCATTCACTGATCAGCGTGTTAAATTTATGCAAAGTTGGGATAAATCTTCATTTTTTACACGCTCGCTGATCAGCGTGTTAAAATTTATGCAAAGTTAAAAACTTGGTGGGATAAATCCTTCACTTTTCAAGCATTCGCTGATCAGCGTGTTAAAATTTATGCAAAGTTAAAACTTGGTGGGATAAATCTTCACTTTACAGCATTCGCTGATCAGCGTTTAAAATTTATGCGAAGTTAAAACTTGGTGGGATAAATCTTCACTTTTTACAGCATTCGCTGATCAGCGTGTTAAAATTTATGCAAATTAAAAACTTGGTAGGATAAATCCTTCACTTTTTTTAGCATTCGCTGATCAGCGTGTTAAAATTTATGCAAAGTTAAAAACTTGGTGGGATAAATCCTTCACTTTTACAGCATTCGCTGATCAGCGTGTGAAAATTGTCTCCAGTAGTATATATAAGAGAGCCTATATCTCGGGCATTGCGCAAAACGTTTTCCAAATACGTCGGCCGGATCTTGAGGCGGGAAGGCAGTCATCTCTCGTTGGCCGCTGAGGGCGTTCCGCTCTCTCTCCGCGCATTCGACCACCCCTAACTCGCGTGCAAGTCGCCTGCTGCCTCCAAAACATCGCCTGCCTGCATCCGATCGTCGCTCTCCCTTCTCTGCTCCGAAGGAGTCCGCAAGCACGTGCTCCTGCTGTCTGTCAGTCGTCCACCCCTCATGGAGATCGTGCACAAGCAGGTGGGCACTTTGCTGTCCCGTTGTTCGAAGCAACAGAGAGTGCGTGTGAGAATTCTTTTGTGAAAACGATTTTGTGATCAACTAAGGAGAAAAAAATGAAATACGGTTTTGCGTGTTAATATGGATTCTGAAGTAAGATCGGTTATGAAATGCGTGTTGCACGAGCGAACTTATAGGTGGATTTTTGTATATTGATTAACATGCTGTTGATGGAAATGTAGTGTGCAATATTTTTGTGATGTCAGTTTTTTGCTTATAAAAAAATCACTTGGGACAAACATTTAACAGAAAGCGACGGAAAAGTGTTGATTTTAACGCAAAAAAAAAACTCCTTGCTAGTCTAAGGATCGTAGTTTCCCTGTCATTTTAGATATCAATCTATTCTTTGTATATTTATTACTGTGGTGCGAATTTTGATAGGAATTTGACGAATGTTTTTGTCAAAGTAGCTTGAACATGCTAAGCAGCGATTTTTAAAAATGAACGTTTTTGAATTATAAAACGGTTTGATAACCGATGAAGATCCCCAAGACACTTGGTGCTTATTTCTGCAGGTCAGAATAAAGAAATAAAAACATTTTGATCAAGTTAGTTGACAGTTTTGTATGAAGAATGGAGCTTTAAAATCTTGTCATCTCAATTTTCTCTCAGATTTGTACTTTTTAAAATATCTTTATGAGACTTATCAACTAGTCAGTAATAGCTAAGTTATTTGATACCAAGTTACGGCGGATTAATTTTAATTTATTGAGCTTAACTCTTTCGAATGAAATATTTGATAAAAATGAATCAATCTAATTCTATATCTAAATATAATAAATTCTATGAATAGACTTCTATACAAGATAAAAAGAAACATATATATCCTTTTGAAGAAATATTAAGAATTCTTTTCAATGCATCAGTATTTTATGGATATCAGTCTCAGCAAAAATCAGACTTTTTAAGAAAATGAATTTTCTTAAATACAGGGGGATTTTTGTGCAATAAAAATAAGAATTTCTTTATCTAGTGATGCCAGTTTTTTCAAATAATGACTCTTCATATGATATTTTCCAAATAATCTAAATAATTTTTTGAAATCAATGAACTACCAAAGACTCTGATTGCACATTCTTACATAAAACTGCATTGAAATCCATGCATATGTGTGTCATAAATTTATTCGTCAGAAAATGATCTATGTCTAACAGATACTCGTCAATATTATAGCGTGCACGTGTGAATGGAATTTTTTTCTACTAAAAACCAAACAAGCTTCGATTTAATTTTCATATGTTTATCATTGAGAAAAAAAAATGAATCATTCTTTAGTATACTGAGATAACAATCTCAAAACCAAAATGAATTTGAGAACTATTACTTTTCTGACTCCTTGACAAAAAAAAAATACATAGCAGCATTATGGGAAAATGAGCCACATCACTTGAAATTGCAAGACAACCAGACATGAGTGACGTGATAGTGCCCATTGTTGCGGATACGGACGAATTATCGTCCGGCCCGGCTCCTATGGTCACCGGAGGGGTATTGCCTGACACCCCAAACGGTCCCCTCGGTGACGGAATAGAACTTCTGGAAAAAGAAGCGAACGAAGCAACGCCTGTGAGAAAAACACGGTCCGGTACTTCAAGCTCCGGGTCGTCCATGAAACCCTCGTTGTCCAGCCGGCTGGACAACCTAAAGATCTCCACTATCCGGCAACACTATTATCCGGAAGGAGGCTGGGGTTGGGTCGTTTGTGCATGTGCTTTTGTGATCAATATGTTGACCAGTGGATTATTGTTGTCCTATGGAATTCTGTACAAGGAAGTGATTAAAGAATTTGGAGAAGAATATACTGAACAAGCGGGTAAGTGTTATATATATTATATTATTAATATGTAATTTCAAAATTTCTTTCATCAAAAAATTGTTTATGATAAAATTTGTCATCTTTTATTCATTGTTTGCTCAAAATTCAATATGATATGCAAAAAAATTAGAGAGGAATGCTGTGTTCTGTAGGATAAGATTTTTAATTTTGAAATCAAAAATTGTATTTATTTTTTGATATACAGAAAACAATATTTAATATATAGAAAAAATCCAAAACGCTTTTTCATATTCGCATTGTTTTAAGAATTTATACATTTTGGCATCTTTATTTAAAGGAATTTTAACCAAAATGTCAGTGTTTTTTCTGCAATTAAAGTTTGATGTTAGAAATTCATTTAAAAATACAATTTGTTGATTCTTTGTGGAAATATCTGAGTTCTTCAGATGATAACAAGCAATTCTGTAATATTTTAAACTAATAGTTAGCAAACTGTAAAGTAGAAAAAATTATAATTTAGAAATTTTTTGTCTCCTGATTTTGTGATAATTTAGGAACGTTAATATTTTATCTGGCATTTTACAATACTCTATATTCTAAGTTTTCCCTAGTATGTTATAAATATTTTTCAGCGAAATGAATTTGATTATACACAAATAAAGCGGATCATACAAATTCTTTGTAATGTAATTCAAATAGCAATTTTTACATTGCAACTGTGTAATTTAATATCGCTATTATATAATTAAAGACATCTTTTAAACATTAGCTGAACATGTAAATGAATCTGATATGCAGACGATAAAATAAATTTCTATTAGAAAATATATATGAAGTTTGCTTAGAAAATGGTAAAGGAATCTGATACGCAGACGATAAAATAAATTTCTATTAGAAAATATATATGAAGTTTGTTTGGAAAATGACAAAAGATAATTATACATAAATATGTTTAGTTTAAAATGTTCTTTTAAATTTTAAAAGCAAATGTGTTTGCTAAGCTTTAGTTTTGGTGAAAGAATTCAGAAGTTCTGAACTTCCGTAAAATCAGGGTCAAAGACCTCTAGTTTAATTACGATACGCCATTAGAGTTCATGTATATCACTCTGAGTAATAAGATATTTCAAAAATATTCTATCTTTTTTGAGGAAAGGGTTATTTTTTTTAAAATTAAAAAAGATAGGAAATACATTTCATTAATTAATATAATGAAAATTAGGACACAAATTGAGAAACTAAGTGAAAAATCTTGATCCGAGTTTCTAACATGATTTTTTCGAACTTCTGCACCTGGGAAGTTAAATAACAAACAGAATTCGTAAGGTGAAAATTTTTTAAAACCAATATTGTTTGTTAATCATTTAAATAATAAATTCCTCGGCACCTATTTTCAGAATTTCGTTAACAGCAAACTATTTTTTTAAAATTTCATATTATTTTATAAATCTTCATATAATGTATTTTTCTACTAATTTTCTGAAAATGAATTTTGAAACTGATAAGTTTCAAATTTCTAAAAATGTTAAATACAGCTTAAATTCTTCATCACCTGAAAGGAAATTTTGGTATCTAGTTAAAACATATAAGAATTAAAAATATTATGAGTAAATTATATTTCATGTGTTTATAACATGAAAGTTGTAATTGTAAGTTTCACAACAGTTTCAGTTCCCAATTTCAGTTATCCCAAATATTTTACAAAAATTATATATTTGTGAAAATGGAAAGATTAAGTCAATCGTGAACTGATCTCGCAAGTATTATATTTTTAATTCAAATACACTGGTTTTCAAAATATTCTGCCTTATTAATTTCTAAACGGAGATTCATAAAAATTTTTTAAAAAATTGATATAAATGTAAGGAAAAACTGAATAAATCTAAAGGCGTAATAGCGTAACAAAAATGTTTTTTAAAAATAAAAAAATAGTTGTTTTAAAACGCATGTCAAAATAATGCCATTGCTATTTCTCTAGAAATTTCGCTTTTAGGAATGTCTCTTGTTAAAAGCAAGTGTATTAAGTTTTCTAAATTTTGGGAATATATTAGAAAGAAAAAAATGATGCATCAATTCGTCAGTTTCAATAAATTTTTTGTACGAGATTCTTACATTATACTCATGTAAATAAAAATAAATTGCTTTTGCATATCAATTAATGCAATTATTCTGAACAATAGTTTGTTATAATTAATATTTAATTTGTCATAATCGATTTTTTAACTTTTAAATATTTGTCTTTATTTTCTAAAATCATAACTTTTTAAAGAATATATTACAAAAGAAAGAATTGTTTTTCGACTTGATGAATGAAACTCTTTTTAAATGAATTATTTACTTCGAATATAGCGTATAGACATTCTTTTCGTTTCATTCAATCATTTTCGTTTTATTTCATATTTTAATCCATATATCTTGTTTTTCTCATAAAAGAAGTATATCTTGTTCTGTAGTGTAAAATTATTAGCTGGCAAAATGGCTTGCATGCAAGATTATATTCTGTGAGAAATTTAATTATATTAGTGTTTTTAAAAATAATGCTCAAATGCTAAATTTACCTTTTGAAAACTTAGTTATATTCCTCTTTGAGATTTCCATTTCACAAAATTTTATAATTTGTACTTGTCTTCTGGCATAAATGATCATGCATCAATGATTTAGTGAAAAAATAATTACTTTAAATCAGATCGGAAAATAATTAAAATATTTATCAAGTTGTGAATCATTTAAAAAAAAATACGAGAAATGATAAAACAAATCTGAAACAAACTGAGTTTGTTGAGAAAAAGGTGGATGCAAACATTTTAAACATTCTAGATTTTTTTTAAAATTTTACTATCTTGACAGTTAATAATTATACATAATTATTGTACATGAAATCAGGTGGACGTTCACCAACTGACGGTATTTACAAATGATTTAATCAGATTGGTTTTCCTGCCATAATATGTTAAAATATACTATCCGAAATTTAAATGTTCTTCATTCGTTTACAAAAGATTGAGATATTTTTTGTATTTTAATTGTATTTTGCATATATAACTAAACGCTTTACACAAAAAAACTTCCAATTTTATTTTTATTACAATGTTAAATCTACGAACTGTTTATTCTATAGTTCTCAGTTAATTTCGACACGTTCTTCCTCAGCAATATTAAATTTTATATTTTCAACAAACTAACGAAATTTAAGTTTCCTTCCAATATTGCATTGGGTATACAGGTATCTTTCAATAAGCATTAAATTTCATTTCGTTGAACAGTGAAGGAATTTGACAAAAAATAATTACCATACAGGAATTAGTTTGTGTAAATCTTCAAATGGGTGTGTGTAAAGCATTTAATTTCTTTTTAACATTTCATTTATACCTCAATTTAAAATAAAGAAATATTTTTTGTTTATTGCATTCAGAAATGCAGTTATAATTTTGTACAGCTGATAAATAAAATTAAGAAACAAATGTTGAAAGTTGATTTATAAAATAAGAAAAATGTAATCAAATTTATAAATCTTAGAAAATGGATATTAACTTCTTTTTCAAAACAACATTTGATTTTTTAGCAAATTTTATTTGAACTTCACTCCCTAGATAATTTTTTTATTCCTGCAAAATTTATGGCTGATTAATTCATTCATTTTACTATGAGTACAAATCTCTAAAATCAGTATGATTAACCTCAATTCATGATTTATCGATATCAACAGAAATGTTTTAAAACATTTCGAGTTTTTTGTGCCGTATAGATAATATCCGAACTCAATGACATGATTTTTTTTCGTTGCATTGCATTGCAAGTGATTTGAAATGAAATCAAATTAATGAAACAGAAATACTGCATAATGATGACATTTTTAAAAAAGTGGAAAAAATAAATGAAATAATGACTGTATCACGAAAGATGAATGGAGAGCAAGCGGAGGATATTAAAAAACTGGTTCTTCTGAGAAAAATGAATTCTAAATCGAAAGTTTTAAACTCATAAAAAAACTTTTTGCAATTCTTTTTATATGGTTATTTATAAAAATAAGCTAAAATTTTATTCAAATATATTTGATCACATTTTATTAAATTTCAGAGTTTAGTTAAATACATTTTATTAGATTCGATCCAAATATCAAAGGGGAAGAAACTGTAATGTACATTGCGTGTTTCGAAATTGATTTTGAAAGAAGAAAATATTTTAAAATGTAATTATTTTTTTGAAAGGACATCAGTAATTTTCTGATTATAGCTCAACGACAAGGCTTCAAAATCTCGTTGAAAGTTTGAAAAATGTCGTTTGATGACACAGAAAAAATAAATATTTGTTAATTTCCAGCAAATAACTTAGAATATATTCAACTAGCAATGTAGTTCGATATTTTGTTAAAAAAAAAGACGAATACGAAAATAAAAATGAAAAAAATCAGTTGTAAATGTAGAATGAAAAGAAATATTTTACTTAAAGGAAATAAGAAATGCGAAACATTAGGAACCTTACAAAATGAATTTGTCTTGAATCATTTTCAAGCACATAAAAATGAAAAGAAGAACGACAGTTAAATTCTTTTAGTAAATAGTTGTTATTACAAAAAAATACATTGATTTTTTGAAAAATTGTATTTTTTGTACAAAATAAACTCGTGTTTTGAAAAAGAAATGGTAAAAATAGAGCTCTATACAAGACTTTCGAAATTCTAATGCCATTATAATTTTGTTTATGCTAGAGAAAATGCGATTGTAATAGTCATATCGAATAAAAATCTCTATAAATTACTATTAAGTAGTCAACACAGGAGATAAAAAGGTCTCCAATGTGAGAATATCCTTAGAATAAAGAGAACAAAAAAAATCTTATGCAAACAATGGCGAGAGCATATTCAGTCAAAAAATCAGATAAGTCACTTTTGATCATAAAGTAAACAACTTTTAGTTCTATACGTTACCGAAAGGTGGAGCAATGCACGATTTCGGAACTTCCAGGTGAAACGTGTTAACGATCTTCATAAAGAAAGAAATCTGTTCTTTGCGTTTGATAAACGGCATTATTCATGAAGTTGAAAATTAAACAAAAGAAACATAAATGCGTTAGACACTGTATTTTACCCGTTTGGTTTCTAAACATTGTAAAGCAATTGTACAAGGCTTATTTATTTCCTAATTGCAGGCAAGGTACTAATATTGTGTCTGAAGAGCTCAAAGCCTTGGGTTTTCAGCAATAAATTTCATTGCCATTTAAAATTCAGAGGAAATTTTTATTTTTCGGCGTTATTTTTTGTAACCTTTCTAATATTTTTCGCCTTTATTTTAGCTTTGTTTAATTATGTTATTTTATAATGTTATGTTATATTATTAATGTTTTTTTTTAAATTTTATTTTTGCTTTTAACATACAATTTGCGTATATTGTGACGTCCACAGGGTAATGAAATAAAAGAAGTGAATTTTCTTTTCTTTTTCTGTTAAACTAGTTTTGTAAGTGCGTAGATCAAGTCTCATCATTTGAAATGATCGTTTTCAGCACTTTTGTGACAGAGTTTCAGAAGTTCTCACGTTTTAATTTGCGTTAGTGTTAGTTTTCAAGTTTTAATACCAAAATCAACTATATCATATGGAAATCATTTTCGAAGTTTCCCTTCTCATTTGTTTGATTTCTACTCTGGAAAAATATTAAAAATATTGTTATGTTAGCATACAAGGTATTGAAATGACAGAAGTTAATGATCATTTTTCGGCACTTTTGTGGTAGAGTTTCAGAAGTTCTCACGTTTTAATTTGCGTTAGTGTTAGTTTTCAAGTTTTAATACCAAAATCAACTATATCATATGGAAATCATTTTCGAAGTTTCCCTTCTCATTTGTTTGATTTCTACTCTGGAAAAATATTAAAAATATTATTATGTTAGTATAAAAGGTATTGAAATGAAAGAAGTGAATGTTCATTTTTCGGCTCTTTTGTGACAGAGTTTCAGAAGTTCTCACGTTTTAATTTGCGTTAGTGTTAGTTTTCAAGTTTTAATACCAAAATCATAATAACTCTATCATATGGAAATCATTTTTGAAGTTTCCTATCTCATTTGTTTGATTTCTACAGTGGAAAAATGTTAAAAATATTGTTATGTTAATGTAGTGAATATTGGAAATTCATTCAATTTACATTCGTTTCATGTAAATTGAATAAATTCTATTTACTGAATAAATGTTAAAAAATGTAAATATGCTTTTATATCACATTTTAGCTTTTGCTTTACAAATTTTAAATAGTTCCACATACTTTTGTTTGGTCTCTGAATTGCTGTCATGTTTGTCTAACTGTCATTACAATCTGATAATTAAAATAGGAGACGTTAAGACGGGAATAGTTAGATAGTATCTATAATTACTTCTTAGAATATTATTTCTGGAATATTATTGTAGATTTCGTAAAGAAGTCTCATTTAGTAGATTATATCAAGTTGGGTTTTGGTTCGAATTCAAGTGAAGACGAAATGAAATGTCAAACATTTAAATTAATACATTAAAAATTGTGACATATAACTTCGACAAAAGGGAACTTCATGGGAGAAACGTGGCAGTTACTTCATAACATTAAAAATTGTAACATATAAATTCGAAAAAAGGAAACTTCATAAAAGAAACGTGGCAGTTACTTCATAACATTAAAAATTGTAACATGTAACTTCGACAAAAGGAAACTTCATAAAAGAAACGTGGCAGTTACTTCATAACATTAAAATTGGCAGTTACTTCATAAAATGCGATAATGATAAAATATCATAATGAATTCAGTAAATGAAATTTTTGAGTATTGGAAATGAAAATATTCGTTTATCGATTTTAAGATAATTTGCTGTACCTTACATTTATACATAGATAAGTCCTTTTATGTGTTGGAAAAAGTATTTTGCGTGTTATTAAGGTTTTATTATTTTGTCAGTAATGTTATTGCAACAGTTTTATGTTATCAGTCGATGTTTAACATGTTATTTTTAGATTTATAATACAGTAGAACCTCCGGAATCGGAACTAATTGGGGCTGACCTCTGTTCGGATACCTTTACATTACATTACACCACCTGCATCCCCGTGTTTAGAGCCATTTGGCTCCTTTCCGGTTTGGATGGATGGAGGTGAATTTTATTTTTTTAAGAAAGGGCAAAAACAGGTAACAGGTACAAAAAAAAAATGAAAAAGAAACATACACTGGACAGAACAACATAGAGAACAAAACAAAAAAAGAAAAAGAAATATGTAGAGGGGGCAAAAAGTCGTAAGTAGCCGGAAGTGTGTGTCAGTCTGGGTGGATGAGTGCTCAATTATTATCCTCTACAATGAGATTGTTCTCATCACATATGAAACGCATTAGGAGTCGAAGTCGGGTTCTTGATAAGTTATTCGTGAGAATGTTTTTCAACCACTGTAATTTAAGTGACACTGTTGGAGTTTGGAAATGCCAGGAGAGGGTAAACCAACATTTTGTGGCATAGTGCATTGGATCTCCTTTTTCTCCGCACGAGCAGTTGCCATGTGTTCGAAGATTGAAGCGATGAAGGTATGAAGGCTGTTCGGATACCGGGAAATTCGGATTATCCGAAGAATTCGATAAAATACTCTTGATATACCAAATGCAGTAGAGTATTAATTTTGGGTTAGCTGCGATTCGCACCGTGAAGCAGGTTTAGTTGCGTTAAAAGAAGATAACAGATTTTGTTTCTACTGATTAAAGTGCTGTATTCATTTTTAAATACCAACTCAAATGTTTCTTTTAAGTTAAGAATAAACATTAGCTTTGTTTCTGATTCCTAATTGTTATTTTCCATCACTTTTTTATAAAAATATTTGAGAAATTAAAAAAAAGATTTTCGTATTATCCGAAATTTTGGTTTTCTGTGGTTCGGATTTCCGAGGTTGTAAAGAACACTTGATGATAAAAGGAAGAGTAAACACTATTAAACAATCGTGGGTATGAAGTGTAATTTTTAAAGAAATTTAATATTGATAAGGAGAAAAAAGATATACAACAAATTTTTGTACAAATCACCTCTTGGAAAATGAATACTATATTTCAATTATCTTCATTCGGTATTTGTATAAAACATCTTAATGACCTGCAAGCACTTTTTCATTTTTAAGAGGTCTTTAGTTTTTAAGTTGAGTTAACCGTTTTGCCTTCATCTTAATCGTAATCGTCGTACTTTATTTTCAAATTTTCAACAGCAAAATATTTTCAATCATTTATCATATTTAAGGGATATTAAAAAAACTTTATGTAAATTTGGAGCTGAAAGTAATTTCTAATATCATAATTTTTCTTTTCATCTTACAGAAGAACTTAACAAGTTTTCCTTTATTGTCATAGTCGTCCGCTATTTTGCGTTGCCACACACAGGTGCAAAAAATAACATCTTCTCTCTTATTATTTTACCACGAAGAAAGATAAGTTCCTTCGCATATTTATGCATTAACTTCGAACAGAAAAGTAATAACTCACACAAACAATTTCAGAAAGAGATGCATAAATTTTTTGTTGAATAGATCGTATTCTTATTCAGATACTGACACTCGCACAAAGGCAATTTTTTCTAGTTTTCGTTCCTACTTTCTTTCTTCTGAGTATTGTTACATTCCCCCTCCTCAAAAGATTCCGCTTAACGCTAATGAAACTTTGAAAAGATTCCAGTTGACTCGTCCGCGATTCTTTTATTATCACCGAACCGCTCCTGAAATGAAAACAGGCTTAAAATAAGATCTCCCTTTTCTAAAAATGGCTAAAAAGTTTTCCGCGACAGGAATGAATCCCTTCTTTTCCTTCCCCACAAGTCGCCGAAGTGTCGACGCAAATACGAAATCAATTTTCCAAACAAAAGTCCCCTTGTTAGACAATCGCTATGATCCATCAGTGAAGTTTTGCGGGGAACAATAACATCATCCGTCAGAAAACTCTAATTATTTTTTACGACTTATTACTTCTCTCACACATGATCGAAAAGTTTTCTTTCTGTGTTAAAGTTCCGAAGAAAAAAAAATGGCGCGAAAAGAAAGAACACATACAAAAACAATTCTTTGAATGCACCATTAAAATTCACTTGAGAGTAAAACAATGAAGATTCTTCGCCCTTTCGGTTATTGGGTATTTAATTATCAAGAGAATGATTGCTTAAATGGTTAGATATTTATCTAAAACTTCAATCATTTCTTAACATCGGAATGTGTTGACATAAGTGGTACAAGCAAATTATGAATTCCAAATTTCGAATGAAGCTGATTTGCGAAAAGCAATAACACCATTCATTAGAAAGATCTAATTATTTTTTACGACTTATTACTTCTCTCACACATGATCGAAAAGTTTTCTTCTTGTTTTTCTTCCTCTGTGTTAAAGTTCCAAAGAAAAAAAATGGCGCGAAAAGAAAGAACACATACAGAAACAATTCTTTGAATGCACCATTAAAATTCACTTGAGAGTAAAACAATGAAGATTCTTCGCCCTTTCGGTTATTGGGTATTTAATTATCAAGAGAATGATTTCTTAAATGGTTATATATTTATCTAAAACTCAAATCATTTCTTAACATCGGAATGTGTTGACATAAGTGGTACAAGCAGATTATGAATTCCAAATTTCTACTGAAGCAAATTTGCGTAAAGCAATAACACCGTTCATCAGAAGGATCTAATTATTTTTTACGACTTATTACTTCTCTCACACATGATCGAA
>BGPR01033975.1:0-16709 GCA_013235015.1 Araneus ventricosus
TGGATGAATTCTTAACCAGCATTATTCAAAAACTGGTAGAACCATTTGCACTTCATGAAAGAATTACTTTCTGTAGTCGGGATGATTAATAGAGGTTAATTGGTTTTCTCCAAGCGAAATACCAACTGACCCTGAAATGCTTCCAATAAGGTAACCTAATCCTTTATATTTTGGATAAATTATGCTTCTACATGAGGTGTTACCTTGGTACTAAATGGGCACTTTTATCTGTAAAAGGTGTCACACCACCTATTTTTCATGAATCTTTGGTTCACAGTCTGGCCTAGCTATACTAAACCAAATGGAATTAGTACCACGACCTATGTATAATAACTAGAATTGATTAATTTGCGATCTTCAAAAAGATGGAAGGAAATCGGAAAACTGAACATAGAAACAAACTGAAATTTTACTAGCCAAGTATTGCAACAAAGATTAAATAATGGCTTCCGTATTTCTGTCTCATTATTTTCTACTATAAACTCTATATTGAAAAACTAAATGGATCTCTCTTTTATCATTTTACGTATCAGAATTAAAAAACGAACCGCAATATAAAGAACAATTTTGTAATTATATTCTCTTATATGTTAAAAATAATTTTATAGAGAAATTTTTCCCTGTTATAATATTATTTACAGCGACTTAAATAGCAGATATTTCAAACCTTACTTTCGAAATAATTCGACAGGAATATACTATATAATTTTCCTGTCGTTTCCAAAAGATAAAATAGCAGGTATTTGATATATCTACTTATGAAATTTCTTAGAATTCAGCGCTTCATTTCTTACCATGGAATAATAAGGCTTGATTATTTAACTTGTACAGAATTTCTCTTTAATTTAGATTTAAGCATTTTATTTAAATTTACACAAACAATACCATAAGGAAATTAAGTTATGAAGAATATCACAAAAAAAAGAAAATTTCTAAACATTCAATAAACATTAAAATATATTATGAATGTGACTGAAATTCCACTTAGTGTATTTATATCAGAGTCTTATAGTTTTCGAATTTTGCTAACAATGATTAATCCCTTAACTAGTCAGTATTTTTACTGGGAGCGTTGATAACAAAGGCATATTTTTTGCTGCATAAATTCTCGTTTGTGTTCTTCGCCGGTTAAACCAGCGGGAGTGGCCTCCCCGAAACTTTCTCGCATACTAAAAATAATGTGGGGTGGGTAAACACCCAGTGGGTAGGTAAATATTCTTGGAGTATTAACCCAAGGGCTGGTTATTTTGAGAAACAAATTATGAATGGTGATTTACAATGAAACATATCAAATTCCTGAATTCCTGAAACTTAATATTTTGCAAAAAAGAATTGCATATGTTCTCAATTTTTACCCGCGCTGAGAAACTAGAACTTTATTTAACGTTTTTGACTACGAAATCTTACTGCTGATATCACGCAAGATTCACCATACCTTCCATCTCGAGAATGTCAGAATGAACTTTGATTCAAAGGTTGCCATAATTTCCGAAGTGCGGCTCGCTACAATTTCCTGCGTAGACTGCCAAGGTCAAACGCCAACCATACTAACTTTAGTAAAATAAACGAAACGCTCGCCAATACACAGTGGCAATGTGCATTTTGAACTAAATATGCAATTTGAACACCTGTTTTTAACCGATTTGAACGAAATTTGGGCACAGATCTATAATTAATGTTAGCATACGTGATACCAAGTTTTATTTATCTAAGCCAAAGGGCTTGTGAGATACAAGTATACGATTATACAGACCGACAGATAGTCAACCCGTCCACGGATTTGGCCCAAAATTTAATATGGACCTACATTCATAACGATAAAACTGTGTACCAAATTTTATCCATCTAGCTATTCAAGCTTTTGAGTTATAGTGTTCACATGACTTCGAACATACAGACAGACAGACTTCCCGTTGACGGATTTTGTCCAAAATTTGATAGAAACCTACAAATTATGTTTAAAGACCACATACCAAATTTCATCCCCGTATCTCTTATAGTTTTCGAGTTATCATGTTCACAGACAGACATAATTCCAAAATTGTGTTTTTCGGACTCGGGGAGGTCTAAAACGTGGAGATTCGTCAAAATCTCGAGTTCAAATTTTTTGACGATTACAATACTTCGTATACGAGAAAGTAAACTATTAACAACAGACCCGCATGGAAAGCATTTCAATGACACAGGCAAGATACGCCATCTTTGAAAAAAAATGATAGTGTTGTTTCGAGAATTAAAAATTCATGCAAACCGGAAACGGGCATGAGAAAATACCGATACTGGTACGCCGTACGGGTAAACCAGTTAGGGCCAAATTTGGGTAGCCCGTAGCATATTTTCGGATCCTACTATGGTTTGGATTGAGGTCGCTTTTCATTGGCTCTCAGCGTCACGTGACTGCGCTTGCTGCTGAATGATGTCATAGGAGCGTGTTTAGTTTGGATTTCGATTTTTGTCTTAGCTATTGTATCATGGGAAAACCAAAATTATTTTTTAATTACGATTATTTGGTTATTTCTAAAGGGAACGATGAATTCAAGATAAAGATAATTTTGGTTTTCCCATGATACAATAGCTAAGACAAAAATGGAAATCCAAACTAAACACGCTCCTGTGACATCATTCAGAAGCAAGCGCAGTCACGTGACGCTGAGAGCCAATGAAAAGCGACCTCAATCTAAACGATAGTAAGATCCGTAAATATGCTAGCCCGTACACTTTACGGGTTAAAGTGTTAATTACGAAATATTTTTTTTTACTTTGCAATGAAATAAAAGCGCATATTTTATAAATTAATTCTATCATTTATATTCCATTCGAAATACTACTTTTATCGATGAGAGATTTTAAGTATTAATTTAGGAAATGACAGCGATTTAAATAAATCTACATCCTACTCATTACCATTACACTTTTATTTTCCACACATCTTCGAATTCAACTCATAGACCAACCCCAAAACCTTTATCAACAGAAAGATCCAAAAATGACTACTAAAACGCAAAAATTCCAAAAACTATCCGAGATTTCAATATCGAACGACACATCTCTATCGTCGAGATCACATCACCTAAATACAGTTTATCAGATTTAAAAACACCAAAGTGGCCTTAGATGGTATAATAAAAGCACCAACAACAAAACACGAGCTTTGAAGACTTCATTCCGCCAGAAAACGTCGCTCGGGACCCGTAAAAGCTGTAGAAGCCAGATTGAAAGGCGGTATTACGTCTACAGGCGTAAATCCTTGTTCCCTAGGGAGCTGTATCTTTTCAGACGCTTGACACCAACAAAATGAATAGCGACGATTCCTTTCCTTACCTATGCTCATGGCAGCTTCTTAGAACAAGGCATTTTAATGTCAAGAACTGAAATGGCTTCATTTTAATTACTTTCCCTTCTTCGTTAGTTAGGCTCAAGTGATGCAAGGTGGTTCTGTAAGGGAGTCGCTGATCTAAAGGGTCGTTTAATTAGACTTATCACCGACTGTTGCGCCTAGAATGGCCTATTTAAAAGGAAGGTAGTCCCGAGATATTTTATGCTGTGAATTGTAGAATTAATTCTGTTGACGTCTTTGGTATTTGGGGAATGATTTTAGTAATCCTGTTTTGTTTCTATGCTATAATTATGTGTTGTTGAGATTATCAGTCGAAGTAGTTAAAGTTTAAAATCATTTATACTTTTCTTGGCATTTTCCTGGTGAGTGCTTAAATGCTGTGCCAGTACATTTCTTTCGTCTACAGCAGTTGCACCGTTATTAGGAATCCCATGCCCTAGAGTTTGTAATCTGTGGAATTCATAATCACACTGTAGACAATTTTTCTTCCATGCTTAATTGATACTCTAGTGGGGAATGGGCACGATAAGAACATGGATGAGAAGTGGCGCCAAGAATGGTCGATTTAGAAGAAAGGTAGTCTCAATATATTTTATGCAGCGAAATGTAGAATTAATTCCGTTGACGTCTTTGGTATTTTGGGAATGATTGTAGCATTTCTATTTTCTTTGTATACTGCGGTTATTTGCTATTAAAATAATAACTGGAAGTAGTTAAATTTTAATGTCATTTGTACTTTTCTCGGAAATTTCCCTATGAGTGCTCATAGGCTGTGCCAATAGATTTCTTTCTTCTTAGTACGGGTTAATACAGCAGTTGTACCGTTATTAGAAATCCCATACCCTCGCGTATGTAATTTGTGGAATTTCTAATCACACTGCAGACAATATTTCTTCCATGCTTAATTGATCCTCTGGTGGGGGGGGGGGCGATAAGAACATGGATGAGAAGTGGCTCAACTCAGCATGCCGTTCCTTGGTTCCTCTGGGGATACAGCAATGGTGGTGTGGTTGTTTGGCCACATCTCCGCTGACTGGAAACACCTTCAACGTTAGGGGTTGGTGCCTGGGCCGGTGATGGTCATTTTGTAACGGACCACAGTACCCGTATTGCTGGAGTGGCGATCCAACCTTTCCGCCTCCCCGGCCCGCCGCCGCCGCGCGCCCCCCAATTTTTATGAATTGCCTGTTTGATTGTTTCACTGGATGTGGTTAACCCCTATTTGGTCGTCGTCCCATGTCATACATTCAACCATCTCGTGCCCGTAAGGCCGGCGTCCCATGCCGTACGTTCGGCCATCTCGTGCCCATAAGGTCGGTGTCCCATGCCGTACGTTCGGCCATCTCGTGCCCGTAAGGTCGGCGTCGCATGTCCTGCGACGAAGAGAACAATTGCCTCGTTGAAAGTGAATTTGCGCTACTCACACGTCTCATTATATTCCGCGATTTTGACAATGCAAGCAATAACATAATCGTCAATAAATGAGTTCAATGCGGTTTTTATGCTTTGATGGTCAAAAACAATTCATGGGAATGTTTTAAAACCATTTAAAAAACATATTTTACATATCATTGATAATTCTTTTTATGTAGATATTTATCTTAAATTAAATTTAAGAAATATATTATCGAAGAGATTTTTGTTTTAATTTAAAATTTGCTTGCATTGTAGGAAAAACTGGAGATCATTGAACGGGATATTACACATAAGACCGCCAGTAGGTCAAGCAAAAACTGCTTACTCACAAAAATATTTTGCTTTTTCGAATTCAGGATAGAATATATATTAATTTTCAGCAATAAAAAATGCTTTTTTGGAGACGGAAATTCGAAAAAAAAAAATCCGACCAAGAAAGGGTTAAAAAGTCTTATTGTTAAACAGAGAAAATAAGAATATATCACACCAGTGTGGTGAAAGGGAAGGAAATCTAGCCTTTTAAATACTTAAAAATGGGGAAAATCTCTTTCAAAATTTAGCCTTTGCAACAGTAAGTTCACATTCCGTCCAGCAGCAATAAAAAATGCTTTTTCTGTGACGGAAATTCGAAAAAAAAAATCTGACCAAGAAAGGGTTAAAAAAGCTTTATTGTTAAACAGAGAAAATAAGAATAGGTCACACCAGTGTGGAGAAAGGGAAGGAAATCTAGCCTTTTAAATACTTAAAAATGGGGAAAATCTCTTTCAAAATTTATCCTTTGCAACAGTAAGTTCACATTCCGTCCAGCAGCAATAAAAAATGCTTTTTCTGTGACGGAAATTCGAAAAAAAAATCTGACCAAGAAAGGGTTAAAAAAGCTTTATTGTTAAACAGAGAAAATAAGAATAGGTCACACCAGTGTGGTGAAAGGGAAAGAAATCTAGTCTTTTAAATACTTAAAAATGGGGAAAATCTCTTTCAAAATCTAGCCTTTGCAACAGTAAGTTGACATTCCGTCCAGCAGCAATAAAAAAAATGCTTTTTCTGTGACGGAAATTCGGAAAAAAAATCTGACCAAGAAAGGGTTAAAAAAGCTTTATTGTTAAACAGAGAAAATAAGAATAGGTCACACCAGTGTGGTGAAAGGGAAAGAAATCTAGTCTTTTAAATACTTAAAAATGGGGAAATCTCTTTAAAAATTTAGAATTTGTGAAGGTAAGTTGACATTCCGCCTAGCCCGTAATTTCTAAGTTAAGAAGAAGAATTTTTAACAGTAAAGTTCGAAATTCTTGATGCATATTTTAGGCACACCAGTTAAAATGTTGGTTCATGAAGTGTTGTTGGATCATATCTTTGTGTTTTATGAATTATATTTTTTCCTATGGTTTTAATCAGTTATTCATTCGCAACAATAAAAAGGTTAAAAACAACAATTTAGTTGCTGTCTTATTAATAAATTAATTATAGCTTATTTTCCAAATATTTTATGCACTCCTCATAATGCTAATCAGCTTATTTTTGGCTTTAATGAAGTTTTATTGAAAAGTTAGCTATAAAATCATTTCAAATTCGAAAAAATTGAATTTTTTTATCGTAATTAATAACGAGTAATTTTCAAATCAAATCTTCTCTCAAACTTCAGTTAAAAGCTGAAAACAATACTTGAATTTCACTTAAATGATGCAGAATAGTTGCATTTTATCCATAAAAGTAATAATAATTTTAAATGGAATTAGTAGTGAATAAACCATCATAAAATAGTTAGCATAATTTTATTTTTAGTTATTTTAAACATATTGGTGATATTTCAAAATATCACAATCACGATCACAAGGGAGTCAACCCCGTCTTGATAGCAGTCGGAACTAAGGTCGGAGTCCTAAGAGCCATCACCGGCCACGGCTCCACTCCTCCCGAAGGAGGTACGTCCCGTCTTTGGAGTGGAGATAATTGAGCCCCACACCATTATTGTACCCCCAGGGGAAACGAAACCCCGCATATTTATCTGGCAGCTTCTCATCCATGAACTCGCATAAAACAGGGACGATAGAATATAGTGTAAGTATATTGTAAGCAACTTATCATTATATTGTGATATCAAAATATTACAATACAAGCATTGCAAAATGACCTATAAATGTTGAAAAATAACACTCACCTTTCTACTACTTTTATTTAACTATCTTATTTTCGTCTCATTGCTTAAATTATTCGCCAATTGCGAAAAGGAATAAAAATTAAGATTATAATGATAAGTCTATAAATGAGATTATTTTCGATAACAAGAATATTTGATTGAATTTTACTGTTATGTGGATTATAATACCAATTTTTATATCTCTCTTATAAGCTAAAGTAATTCTGCAAATTAAACGTAACAGAGAAACTCGTAATGAATCATTTCCAAGAAATAATTAATTCAATTGAAAATGTAATCTTAGAGAACGGATTAAAATAAGACAGAGAAGCTCCATCTCAAATGTAAAAATATAAATCTCAGATATGAAATTTATATTTTTAAATTTGAAATTTTTATTTTTAAATTTGAAATTTTTATTTTTAAATTTGAATTTTTTATTTTACATTATATTTTTACATTATTTATTTTGCAGATATATATTCTTCGACATATTTCTTGGGCTTTCTCATGATATTTCATCAAAAATTCAGGAAGAATCGCTTTATACCGGAAGCAAATCTAATAATATTCAGAAGATTCGCATTCCTGTCGAAGAATCACATTTGTAGATATCTTTCCCAGTTGAAGCAAAATGCAGCTAAACAAGAATAATAACCTTAGCTGAAGGTAGAATATAATAAATCATCTTAGTCGCAAACAAGGAGTATTATAAGAAAATTGTTTGACAATATTCTTAGTATAATAAGGAAACCAAGTACAGAACACTAGCTACAAATATTGACTGTATATAAGATTTTTCTGGGGGGAAATGTGTTATAAATAATGTGAAGGGAGAGTCGGATTTTTTTTTCATTCTGTGTCACTCGTCTATAACTACAATACAAAATAAATTTTATGAAAATGCCATCGACGTACCTAAATTATTCGTTGCTTTCAAATATATAAGCCAAAAATAAGTTTCACTGATAAATAAATAGGCTTTAAATGCCAGAACAAAACACAACAACGCTAGTGAAACGAATTCTTACAGTTTTCAACTAGTGCACTGCTGTTAGAATTATTCATTGGATATTGCAGTTATTAGAATTATCTATAGAATTATTTATTGGATATTGCAGTTATTAGAATTATTATAGAATAATTTATTGGATATTGCAGTTATTAGAATTATTGATTGGATATTGCAGTTATTAGAATTATTTATAGAATAATTTATTGGATATTAAAGTTATTAGAATTATTTATTGGATATTACAGTTATTAGAATTATTTATTGGATATTACAGTTATTAGAATTATTTATTCAATATAGCAGTTATTAGAATTATTTATTGGATACTGCAGTTATTAGAATTATTTATTCGATATTGCAGTTATTAGAATTATTTATTCGATATTAAGTTCCCTCTAAGGAACAGATAAAGTTGGAAAGCTGAATTCATACATAAATTTTCGAAGCAAGTTTCCAAAACCTTGACAGTGTTGAACATTTTCTTTATATATATTTGAGAATGAGAGAATGAAATAAATATAAGTTGAGATAATAAGATAAATTTAATGAATGATCCTTTTATATTAATATACACATTTGAAATGCTTGACTATGTTTTTTACCGAAATATATTCCAACACCTTTACTTTCTTCAACTGTGCACGCGACTTGTCATCAAATTTCTGGAGAATGCTTTTATACAGATAGAAATTTAGATTTCTGGATGCAAATTTAAAATGACACAAAAAGTAAGCATTCAAATATAAATTAAGGAGACATTGTGTCACACAAATCCGTTTCACAGTTCCCTTTCGACTCTCTTGTTTTCTTACAAATTACAACACGTTTTGGTTTGAACATCATAGTGAAGAAAAGAAAATTGACTACACATTATCGACCTCTTCTTATTCGCAAATAAGGTCTAAAATTTGACATCTTTCGTGAAAAAACCTCATAAAAGCTTATATTCGTCTACTTTGTTGTGTTTCTGAGTTATCGTGTTAACAAATAGGCAGACATGATTCCTTTTCTACCGAAATATATTCCAAAACCTTTACTTTCTCCAACTGTGCACGTGACTTGTCTTCCAATTTCTAGAGAATGCGTTTATACAGATAGAAATTTAGGTTTCTGTATGCCAAGGCTTGATTTAAGAAGAAATCACCATTCACTCTCTTATAGTTCGGCTCTTCTACACTGGCATCGGGGATATTTGTCAAAAAAGAGAGCCTGATGACTAGAAAAAACGCCATGGCTCGTAAAAATTCCATTTAAGAAGAAATCACCATTCACTCGCTTATAGTCCACTTTTCTAAGCAATTAATAGGTCCATCTAGCTTTAGAACCACTTGACCAACGTTCTTGCCATTGCGTTCTTGAATTTCCTTCAGAACGCCATTTTTAATTTGGATTCTAGAACGACAAAATGAAAAATCCACATGATCCTAAGTCGATGCCATCTTTGCCAACTGATCGGCACGTTCGTTTCCTTCGAATCCCCGATGAGCCCTTATCCAAATTAACTGGATATACCCTGAATATTCCTTTATGTTATCCTTGATTCCATTCATAATTACTCGTGTCTAATGCACAGAAGCTAAGGACATAGGAACAGATCGGGAGTCCGAAATTATTTTCGATTGCCTCAGTTATCTTCCAATGATATATTTAACAGCCTGCCGAATTGCCACAACCTCAGCCATAAAGACTGTCGAGTCATCGGAACGTCTAAATAATTCTGAGTAAATATCATCATTTGTATGGGATTGAACGAAAGGTACAAAGATTTACCCCGCCATGGCATAGGCCGTACGGGAAAAATGCGCTACATCTAACTCCAGGTTGAACAATACTTGTTTTATAATTTTCGGACACAGGAATCAACAGTTTCACTGGACGGCAGGGTACAAGAGGATGAAGAAGCTGAATATTTCTCAAACAAAGATGGAACATATGTTTCAGATCTAAAAAATAAAATCAGCCGCAATCGCTATTACAAGCGGAAGAATCAGTTTCATCTTCTTGGAAAATCTCGGAAATTGAAATAGTTGGTGTTGCTTGTTAAACAACGGCATACAAGACATAGAGTTCTTGTTGTGACCAGAAAAGGACCATAATGTTCAATGCTACCACTTAAAAGCTTTCTTCATTAGACAGAAACAATTTTATACAGAATAATATTTCACAGAAAGTTACCTATAAATGTTGACTAACAGTCAAATAATATGGGAAAGTAAAATATTTGAAACCCAGTAAATTCTAAGCATCATGATGTTCTAAGTAATAACACGTAGCAATAGAAAAATAGGTAAAATAAATTTCACATACAATATAAATCCATGCATGATTCATAGGTATGAAAATATAAGTATAAAATACCTCTTGAGAATTATGAAAATTCTTCAAATTAGCAGAATATTTGAAACTGTAACCTCCCCAAGAATTATTTAAATTCCTCGGCTATTTGTAAATGTGTATCTAAATCGCAAAAGCCATAAATTTAAAATACATACCTACTAAAATATATTGTTAGAGTTTACGCTTTAAATATAAACATATAAATTTGAAAATCCTTAATATATTTCCAAATATATTCATCACCTTCACTTTCTGCAAGCGTGCACGATATATCATCCAAAAATCAAGGAGATCGCTTTATATATAAGATGCAAATTTAATAAGATGCAGAAAAGATACGCACTCAAATCTAAATTGAAGAATTGCATTTTTGCTAAAGCCTTTCCCCAGCTGAAGCAAAACGAAACTAAAGAAGAATAATAACCTTAGCTGAAAGTGGAAAAGAATAAATCATTCTACTCACAAATAAAAATGTTGCAACGAAATGTTATTTGATGATCATGTCTTTGTTATTATGTAGGAGGATAAAATGCAAGTAAAATAACAAATCGCGATGCATTGTCATTTTCTTTTATGGGAGGGCGAAATAGAACGAACTCGGAAAAAAGGGCCGAAATAATAATAAAAAATCAATATAAATACCTCGCCCGCTTTTAGAAAATGTCGTAAGCAATGTTATTGGTTTTTGATGCGAGTTTTACTTACTTGTACCTGCCTTTTCCAGCAGCAGAATTATTGCTGTTTTTATTAAGTAAGTAACAAAATATACACATTCGTATCTTCTTAAAGGCATTAAAAAAATATCACGTTGAGTATTCTAGATGGTTGTGATATCAAAAGTATTGTCATGTTAAGCAGATAAATTCAGTGGGTAAATAAACATAGGTTTTACTAGTTTAGGAAGAAAACGTAAAAGTAACGTTTTATAATCACATTTCGTTACACTTTTGTTATTTATAAGTAGGCAATTGTATTTGTATATAAAATGTAATTACATGAATATGCAAGCTGACCAATGGAAACACCAAGACAATATTTGTTAATTTATACGTATAAAAGACAATGTGTGTGTGCGATGTTTAGACGAAAACGTAAACAAGACGCTCTTACGTATCTTTGCGCTGTGCAGAATTATTGTTGTTGTGGTATATGAAATAACAAAATTCAGGCTTTCGTATCATTTTAAAGATATTAATAAATTCCATGCCTTGTAATCTGGATGGTTTAGACATCAAAGAGAGATCCATTTAAGCAGATAAATCCAATGGCCGTTAATACATACATTTTACAAGTTTAGGAAGAAAGACTTAAAGTAATACAAAAAAAAATTCAGTACATTTTAAGTATTTATAAATAGGCAGTAATAAAATTGTTTAAAATGTGTATGAATCAACAAGAGTTCCATCTTTTTAAACCAAATAATAAAAAAATTATCAATGAAAGAAAGTGAATTGCATTTTATTACGTAATTGCCATCATTAAAATAATATCTGTATTTAAGTCTGTATGCAGAAAATATGAATATTTCCTGCCCTGTTTATAATGTCCTCTTTCTTTCGAAAATTTGCTATTTGATATACTTTTGTACATTGTCTTCCCTTTGTTTGGGAAATTTCGGGCTAAGAGAAGCTATGTTTGGCGTAATGCTAGCTTCTTACAGAAAAATTTCCCAATTATTATTATTTGAAAACATTTCGAATAAAGTTCTTAGCCCTTGAAAAAAATGGAATAGAATGGATCCTTTGTTTGTTTTTTGGTTTTATTCGATTACCTCTGAGTTTATTTATTTTGGCTATCTTCGTTTGATCTTGATTTGTATTGTTCTCTGTTTTTTGTTTTGCTGCTGCAATTGCATGCTACTTAAACATTGTTTGCATTTTATCTAATTTTATTTTCTAATTTTTATTCTATAAATTTTATTGTTTATAAATAAAAATTTTTGTGTCCTTTGGTGTCCTTGTTTAAAGTTTAAGTTAAGATTCTATTTTAAATTTATTCTAGTTGATTGTTTTTAAGCTGAATATTTTTCTATCATTTTTAACAGAGAAAAACATGTGATTTAAAGATTTGTGGAAATAAGGAGATCAGTTTGACTTTAAGTGATACAAATGGAACGTATTGCTGCATATCATATTTAAAAACACATTTCAAGATTTCATAAAAGTAGAGGGAAAATGTACTGCAACTGAATTAGTAAAATTAAATTTTTGTTTTGGTTTCAAGATGGTGTAGAAATCTTTTTTGTGTAATATTTTCGAAGATTAAGAAGGAATCGGAATTCTAGTCAAGATGTAAAATGCTTGCTTCAAGATGCACGCTTTTTCCTTCCAAAGCGTGTTTGTGCCAAATTTGGCAGATCTAGGTACAGAAGTATGCCTGTAAAGTTCAGACGCACACACATTCACTTTTATTATTAGTAGATATGTAAGAAAGAAACAACATCAGTAAGAGATCAGAAGAATCACTTCAGATCAGAAAGTTAAGAAGAAATTGAAGATCTAGTTAAAATGCAAAATATTCGATCCAAGATGCACAATTTTACCCTCCAAAGTGTGTTTGTGCCAAATTGGCAGATCTAGTTACAACGGTATGCCTGTAAAGCGCAAACAGACAGAAACACGCGCACATACATTCGCTTTTGTCATTATTAGAGATATAAAATAGAAATAACATGAGTAACAGTTGAGAATAAACACTGTAGATCATCTCAAGTATTGTGTAATACAAGTTTTATCTATGAAGTAACCCTATAAAAATGGAATAAACAGTTTGAATTCTGGCATAAATATATTTAATTAAATTTTGTTTATCAAAATGAAATCGCTCAGATATACTTTTCACTTCTAAATGAAAAAAAAATATATCAAAAATTATCTTGACATTCGAAATTAGATTTTTCTTTATTAGTATGTCTTTTGATGTCGGAATAACTTATGCTTTAATGTAAAATTTCACCAACCTGATGACAAATCATATTTACTTTCCCTAGCTTTTCATCGTTGTAGATTAAAAATATTAATTTTCATTAAATATTTCCATTACTCGACGTCTTCAGACGCATGGACTTCAAATGAAACAAAGCTTATAGAATCAGTACTGGGATTACAATTTCCATGCTGTCGCTAATGCCTTCAAACAACATTACAAATCCAAAGCAAACACTCTTCTCATTTCCCAGTTTAAAAAAGAGTGGCACCCAAAATATAATAGATGTTGCTGCAACAAGACAAGTCGAAATAAAATAATAATATCCAATGCATCAGTAAGAATACGATGAGAACGAATTTAGCAAATGTGTTCGAGTACTATTTACTTAAAAGCAAAAAGATTATTTGATCAGAAATTTAATCTCAAAATAGAAGGTGTTTCTTTTCAAATTTCGAGTAGGAATGTCACCAGCTTTGTTAACAATAGAAAGCAAACTATTTACCATATTCGTCTACGCGGGGAGAACTGAAAATTCTATTTCTACTTCAATTTCGTTCGTCTTGAATTCTCTTCACACGTTGGATAATTCTAGAATGCAGAAAGACAGTTGCTAAGATTGCTAAACAATGAATATGTAATGCTTTCACTTTTTTCAACGTATCTTTCTCCATCGAAATATCTGTTAGAACGAACGATAAAAACGAAAACTGGGGGTTTATATCAGGTGGAATTTGCATTGAAAGAGAAATAAAGAACATACGCTTCGGAAAGAATTATAATAAGTAATATGCGTAAATTATTTATTCCTTTTATTCGAATCTTCCGATTCTTTTTATGATTTGTTTTGTGTTTGAAGGTACGCTTCCAGGAGAATTAAAGTTGTTTATAAATATATCTCTCTGCTGCAAATGGGATAAGATCTGTATGTCGTTCGTTCTATCTGCTGAGAATCTTGCTTTGAAATATTCTTTATTCTTGAAGCATCCTTTATTCTTTCTTTAAAATATTGTAGATTTAAATGGGTTTCACTGGATGGGGAGAAAATTGTGTTATTCGATTATGCAAATCTTGTTTTCATTTTGATGATAAAGGATTGATATTTTTTAAAATCAACGACAAGTATGAGTTTTAAATTCTATTCCCTTTTCATATATTTTCTAACTAAACTAAGGCATATTTTTTAAATACGTATTTTTGATCAATAAAATTAAAAATTCATATTCAGTTGTAACAACTTTCTATGTATTAAATACACAAAACGGGAGATGTAAAACAGTTTTTCATCGCAAATTAGTGCTCGCCACTTTTGACACTAAAATATTTTATTTTCTTAGGTTACCTTTGTGTCTACGAAAATATTTTCTCCCTCGATACACGAATATTTTTACCACACTTTTATTCTCATATATCACTAATTTCAAATGGTAGAACAAAAACCATTTTTTCCTTATGTCTATGAAGATATTTTCTCCCTCGATACACGAATATGTTACTACACTTTTATTCTCATATAACACTGATTTCAAATGGTAGAACAAAAAGCATTTTTCCTTTATGTCTATGAAGATATTTTCTCCCTCGATACACGAATATTTTTACCACACTTTTATTCTCATATAACACTGATTTCAAATGGTAGAACAAAAACCATTTTTCCCTTATGTCTATGAAGATATTTTCTCCCTCGATACACGAATATTTTTACCACACTTTTATTCTCATATAGCACTATTTTCAAATGGTCGAACAAAAACCATTTTTCCTTCCATTAAAAATTTGCTTTCACTGCTCTTAATCTTTATATATAAAAGGTAAATACCATGACTCACTCACTGACACACTCATCACGAAATCTCCCAAACCACTGGGACTAGAAACTTGAAATTTGGCAGGCGATTGCTTCTTGGGGAGTAGGTGCTCACTAAGAAAGGTTTTTTATAAATTTTAATTAGAATTTAAATTATTTAAAAACTACTTTAAATTTTAACGTTTTTAAAGAATGACTTCGGATCCTATTATCGCAAAAAAAACATTTTTACATCATCTTAAAGATAAAGAAAATTAGCTTTTCAATGACACCGATCTTATTTCCATGCGACATTTTGTTCAATTTTAATTAATGTTTTAAAACATGAGTTGTAACAATGTTTTTATTGTTGTAAATAAAATTCAAACCTTCTCATTATTTCAGCAAATCTTTTATTCACGCGCTTTTTAAATTGTTACGGTTGTGATAGCATAATTTTTTGGAGGGGGAATTGACTTCAAAGTAGAATTTTTACTTTAGTATTCATTGCATTGATGAAATAATTTATCGCACCTGCTTCAAAGTAACATTTTTATAAAGTGTGGCAACAGATATTTGATATCAGATTTGTTTGTTTTTATTATGTGTGAGGTAGACTGAAATGATTTTGATCCTTTCTTCAAGCATTTACTCTCATGCTTTCCTGCCATTTTAAAATTATGAGGCATGAAAACGCTTGCAAATTTTTGTATATTGCATTATAGGTAATTTTTTATTAAAATTTTGGTTGGGCTTAAGAGTACAGTACTGCCGCCAAACTTGAATTTCCTCATGTGATAACTCATCAAATTTGATATTTGATTTAGTGCAGATCAGAACTTATGGTAGGAAGCCAGCTTAACGGTAGAAGAAAGAGCAGTAAAGTTGGTGACGGGACATTATCGTCTATATATATCTAGGATTTAGTTTCAATTCAAGACCATTGCAGATAGTAGAACAAACAGTTTATTAAACAGTAACAGGTAAAAAACTGCATCATATTTAAAAACAGCAGATATTCTGTTAAATTGAACAAGAGTAAACACTGAACATACACTGAGATTCAACTGCAAATGTTACATCAAATTCTAGCCTTATATAGGCATTGCAGGAATACAGATAGATTTTTCATGGCGCCATCTAGTGAAGATTCAACAATATATAAAAGGCAAAAACCATAATTCTCCCACTCATCACGAAATCTCCCAAACCATTAGGCCTAGAAACTTGAAATTTCGCAGGTTGTTGCTTTTTGGGTAGCCGAATAAATAATTTTTCGAAATTTTAACAAGAATTTTAATTACTTAAAACTTACCTTAAATTTTAAAGCAGCAATAACTTCGGAGCATGTTACCACTCAAAAATCATTTTAACATCATCTGAATGTTTAAAAAATTAGCTTTTCAATGCCACCAATTTTATTTCCAAGCGACGTTCTGTTTGATCTTCTGTTTTCTGGAGGAACGTCGTCAAGGTCACGGTTCTCTTTATAGCACTGGAAGGGAGGGAGGGTTGGTGACGGTTACGGTCAAGGAAGAAATGCTGCCCAGTCATAGTACACACCAGTGACTGCGAGTCGGGAGGCAAGGAGGGTGAGTCGCCCCCTGCTTATTTAGGGAAAGATTAAATTTTTATTTCATTTTAGCTACTTGAAACTGGGAATTACAAAAAAGCAATAGTGTTCTGGAGAACTAACTGATTTTTTAAATTAATTTTTTAAAGTTTTATTGTCCCGGGTCATTGAATACTTGGA
>BGPR01033978.1:0-16707 GCA_013235015.1 Araneus ventricosus
AATGACTTGTTAAGTGGACCGTGTTGTTCAGAGACACGAAATAATATAGGCTGACTCGCACATATTTCTTTCACTAGAAATAAGGTATCAGCTTAGTAAGCAAAATTATCAGCTGAATCATATAATACTCTAAAAGTCAGTAAGACATAATCATTGATATATAATGACAGAATAAGTATAGGGTATTTTCTTCACGCTTGCCGCTCCGACTATCCAGTGATCTACTGCGTTCTCGCCAATGTAAGGATTACCGAGGTGTTCTTTTCCAATAAAGTGTAGCTTATGGCTGATAGGATAACCATTTCTGAAGACATTGAATCGTGATAAAGACAAAAATAAATCTAGCGCCTTATTCCTTTTTATTAATTTCTTACATGCGAAGTCCAGAAAGAACAAGTATTGTATAATCTTCAAACAGTTCGATCTCGAAGTTTCGGTGAATCTCCTCATTTTAGACCTCCCTTTATGCGAAAGAGAAAAAATATGGAATTATGCCATTTCATCGCTTTGTCTGTCTGAAAGTATGCTAACTCTAAAAATGCAATGATCTAGACTGATGGAATATAGTATAGCCCCTGACATCAAAATTCTAAATATTTATAAAACTCTTGACTAAATCTCTCAAAATGAAGCGTTTCTATCAATTCGTCTGTGTTCATTTCAACGCGGCAATTCAAAAACGCAATAAACTGTATGAATGAAAATTGATAGATAGTTTTTTAATCAGAATTGAAGTGTGTACTAAAATTTGGCTTAAATCCATCACCGTTTTGACTGTCTGCCGGTGATCAAATCCCAATCTTTTGAAATACGATAGTTTAAAAACTCAGCGTGCAAGAATGTTGAAGTTTAGCATGTGATTTTGACATCAAAATTGTTAACCTGCATCAAATTTCGGACTCAACAATCAAAGAGACGAGGCACTGTTCCAAATTGGATACTCAGTTCACTTCAGTATATGACGAATGTCAACTCAACGGCGATATATTGTGGAATTGAACTAAAACGTCGATGGCAGAATGTTCCCACTGTTTTTCATTCGAGTGATTGCATACCTGTTTAAATTTGTGTTCGTATACTGAATAAGTGCATCAAAGCTATTGGATATGTTCCTAATAATAATTAAATTCAAAAATTTCGAATTAATTAGATTCTACAGCATTAAATTAATTTTTCTTTTATTTATAGAACGGAAGAATTATTCACATGATTTGAAAATTCGTTCTTTAATTTCAGGCTATTATTTTATGAAATTGCCGATAAATCTTATATAAACATCAATTTCTTGGTGATATTGCTTTTCCAAAAATAATACAAGAAAAACTAATTAAATGTGCAAATCAAAGATTATGTTATTTCATGGTCTTAAATTTCATCTGTAATTTAGGAAAACTAATCGATCCCGCCATTCTGTAACCAATCGTACTTTATCATTAAATAAAGCAAATGAATGTGCCTGGGGAGATTTTATTCCGAAAATGCAGTCAACGTTTTTATTTACTTATCGTTTTCTTATCCACTGCAGATGTTCATGCCGACCAGCTGGGTCACTGGAAGAATGAATCACCTCCGAATTCTAAGCCTAACGCGATTAAAAATCAAAATAAAGAAGGACATTTCTTTACTTCAGAGTACAAATTATTGATTATCTTTCCATTGAACAAAATGAGCTTTAAGTTATTTTAGAGAAAACGGATTCCCTAAAATCATTCAAGTCAAAGTAGCTTTACGATGGAACAATAAATCAATTTAATAAAGGGTTTCATAAAGCTGTGAAACTGCTCACCCAAAATATATTAAAAGTAATCACAAATGAATACCAAATATATGTTAAATAATAACATAACGTAAATACAACTGTATAAACTGTATATTTATTTATTTTTTCAAGAAATTGAAAAAAATCCAGTTCTATTTGTGGAAGGAGTTAATTGAAAAAAATTAATTTCTCAAAACTAAAATGTGAATTTCCAGAGAGGATTTCCAGCACCCTACTTACAATATAAAAAATAACATTAAATCTGGCTGTTAAAAATCTAAAACATTTAGAAACGTAATATTAAAGCTTTTTTTAAGCGATATAATTGCAAAAAATAATTGAAATACCTTTTTAAAAGAGATAAACTTATTTATTACTTCGATGTGGAACTAACATGCATTAACATGCAACTTTTATTGGATATTTTAGAAAGAAATTTAATACAAAAAAAGGAATATATTTATTTTTTGATTTCACGTACAAATGTTTACACTGGCCAAGTGGTCTCGACTTCGCGACCGGATGATTCCAGATTCGAAAACCGATTCCATCGAAGATCCGTCGTGTGTGGGGCCTGTTGCACGCTAAATAATACGTAGTGGCCAAACGTTCTCCCGCTGGTGTGGTGCACAAGTTAGAGAGGGACTGCCAGCTCAGGTGTCGTCCTCTTCATCTGCCCGCGGTTCAAAATTACCGCATCCGTCCCAAAATAGATCACTTGTTGCTTCAAACCGAGACGTTAATATAAATAAATAAAACTAAACTACACCGGTATAGACATAATCGCCCCAAGCCTCCTAGTAGCTTTTATTTATTACGGTTATGATATCTTAGTCTTAAGAAAATGGCAAAGTTTCTTTGTATTTGATTGAAATATGAACTTTAATTGATTTATTAAAATAACTGAATCTGATAAATGCAACAAGACGTTGTCACAAATCTGAGAAAAAAGCACTATCTTTATAAAGAAGTGATTATGTAGCAAGACAATCAACGTTCCTCAATTATTTGAAGTTGTAATTCTCAATTTTCAAATATTCAGTGTCAATTATTTCATGTCGTAAATTAAACTAAAATCAATTCCGGTCATTGTTAAATAAATAATCAGGCAGAGTGCTGATAATTTTTTATTTATCTGTCTAATCACTAGAAAGAGAATTATTTCTTTTTCACTTAAATAAAATTTCTTTATACATTTGCACGCAATCATTCATTTTTCACATTAGCTCGATAGTATCATTAATTACGGATACGAGAAAAATATTATAATGGTTATTGGATGAATGTAGAAAAATTAATATCGCAAAAGATAGCGCGAAGAAAGTAATTGCAGACATAGAAAAATGCGCATAATAATTTTTCTGAGCAATTAATTACTCAGTTTTTATAGACAGATTGTTGTTATACTAACTGTTACACAATCTTGTGGAACTAATTAATTTAGTTCAACTTTCAAAACAAGAACTAATTTTCTCATTACGTATGGTGTTGAACCATCTTCCTCGAACTGTAAAAAATTGCTGTTTCATATTCTGATTGCATAAACCATGCACAGCTTTTTCAGCAATTTCACCGCCTTTGTATGTTATAATTTCAATAATATTTTTATGAGCATAGCGTATCACATGAGTTGAATGTTCCGTAATTTCCAAAGTAATTAATTTTCTAATTAAAGTTATTCTATCCATAATAATTTGATGATGACATATTTCGTTTAATTACTTTGAAAAAACAAACTGTGTAACTTATTTGTTTGAATTAACTTGTACCGTTTTGTAACTTATAAATACCTTTTCAGTCTGATGCTAATTTGTACCGTGTATTTCTTTCGTAACGCGATAAAGTTTTTTGACAAATAAGTTTACTTTGCTGAATTATAAAATGTAGCATGAATTTAATTACTTGAAATTGCGAAAAGGTTATTATAAACTGTTAATAAACTGCTTCATTAGCCCTAATTTTATGTGACGAAGTGGTAATAAAACCTTTTCAGGTGGAACCAAGGTTGTATTTAGGACATTTTTTTCGCCGGGTGTTAAGGCACCTCGAAATCACCGTCAGGTTTGGTCCAACGGAGGTCTCTGCTTCGACTGTCCCACAAGCATAGGAAGCAGGGATATTCTGTGTAACCTACCTGCTGACCCAACACCATGTTAGCATTTTGAAGTCTCCACAAAACATCCAACGATATTCTTGATAGTTGATTTTTTTCAAGAATCATAAACAAATCATTATAGTTTCCTTCCAAATGCACCGAGTGTCCTTAAGGAAGCGATGCAGATGAATTAATAATTATACAGCAAGACTGCTTTGAGGCTTGTTTCAGACGAATCTGTGAATAGATGCCACTCAGATGGATCATATTCTATGTCAAAGCACTTCTTTAGCCCTTGAACATCATTACGAAAAACGAGATTTCCCTCTTTGGAGAAAAACTAAGTGAATTCCTTCTCTCGGTGCCTAAATGAAGTTCCAGGTGTCAGCAGATTTTTATTTTTCAGTCTTGACCCTAGCAATTCAACTCCATACTTAGAAAGGCCTAAATCTCTAACTAGATCATTAAGCTGATTGGGGTCCCTCATCAACAGAAAAATCTGAACTAGATTCGTCTTAGTGAGGTAATGTGTCTCCATCCTCAGAATCACTCCGGATGTCATCCAAGCTTGAAGGTGGGTGTCACTCTCAGAAATATGAAATTATTATATAAAAATCAATGGATATGGTTTTTTGACTCAAGAATGTGGATTCCAGATTTCAGGCAAAAAAGAGAAATTTTACGCTTAATTAAACTAAAAACATGAGTTTTGCAAGAAAACCTGACGTAGATAGAATTTTTTTAAATATTTTTCCCGCTTTCAGTGAGTAAAAATCTATAAGAATCAGTCAAAATCATATGCAGTTTTCTGTTGCAGACTGTGTGTTATCTTCTCAAAAGTGTCACAAAATATATACGAGTTTATAATATGGAAAAATATATAAATAAAATATTCTTGACTACATTTGGAAGAAAACTTCGGAGAATTTGAGCAATTTTTATCCAACTGAATGTCAAGATCATTGCTAGTTCCAAAAAGTATGGCAGAATTGATCTGACAGGCATACACTGGTAACTGTTAATCTATACCACGAGATAAATTAACCTGATAATATCAAACGAATATGTGCTAGTCGTTTTTTGCACTGCTGTTCAAAATTGCTTTGTGACTGAAACGTGTTTTAAAAACATAAAATTCTTTGCAAGGTTTTGTATTCTATATAGATATGTGCTTTAGGCAGCAAAGCGATTAAATTTCATTTACCAGTCTTAATATTCTAGATGACTGTTTAAAATTAGATCTTTTACACACTTTTATTTAACTTGATCTCGTTTCATGTTTGTAAGGTTGAAAATTTCGTAATTCTTTTTTTCATTCATTTCCAGTGATGTGCTAAAATTTCGTACATCTGTGTGTTCCAGAAGACAATAAATTATATTAACATATTTCTTCATTTAATCGATTAATATATTTTATTTTTGTCCTCTACCCGTAGAGTCACCTTGTATGAATTTGGGGAAAAATTATTTTATTATTCCATAATATTCATAAAAAAGTATTATAAATTAAATACTAAAATACTAAAGATATAAAAATAAATTAATTAAATTAATAATTTCTACTTTTTAGTATATGAATGTATGTTTTTGAAAAACTGTTTTCAAGAAATTTATTTATATTATTCAAAAATAAATGTGTAAAATATCTTTCTGTGCTGCTTTTCCTGCAAACCGTATTTTTGCAATTTATTTTTAGCATCATATGAAATATATTGAATATTTAGAAGTGTAAATATTTTCGAAAAGATGTACAGTCATATTGTTCACGAATAACTTCATGAAAGAATAAGTTGTACTTCATTATCTTCTGAAATTTTGTTTCTAACAGCATTTTTAATTTAAAATATCCGTTATTTTACTTGAAGATATTTTTACTATCAATAACGTCCAATAAACTTTTGAACTTTTTTGTGAGTTGTATTACAACACTTACTAGAATGAATGAGTTGATTCTTTTTAAATAGGCCTAATGAAGGAAGAACAGTCATTCTTAACTATCTAATAACTAGTTTATCTCTTTCAGAGACGTTTATCAAAAAGAGTACTTTCACGATATTTATATACTATCATCACACATGTTTTAAGTATTTGGATACATAATAATTTTATTTCCAACTTTAGGAACCTATTTAACATTTTTAGTTTTAAGAAATGCTTGGAAAATAACATAATTTTAATTGGTGATAATTGAAAATATTTCCAAGAAGTTTCATGAAATAAAATTTTTGCTTACCTTTTTCACTTTCTACCTTAAATTAGCATTTTCAGAAATCTGGAAAAAAACGATAAAGACAGTCAATATGGATACAGTATATTAAGAGAGATTTTACTATGCGTGTATAGAACTTAAAAACATAAAAGTTCATGTATAAGATGCAGTGAAGTATAGCCATCGTTTTTTATCGTAAGTGATGAATGTTTATAAGTGGTAATAAGAGACGAAGAGCAAAAACTGATTGATTGGGAGCAGAGGAATTCATTTAGAGCCAATCAGCTCCTAACCATCTGTTAAAATTCAGCATGAGTTTATTTTTCTTCATTACAATGTTCCAACAAGATGTTGCCTCAAGTAGAAGGTGGGTGGTGTCTAGAAAAGTGCGTAGGCAACGTATGGCTATGAAACTAATGTTCTTTAATAAGTATTGCATTTTAAGATTAACAGTTTGATGAAAGTCATTGATAATAACTAGCTGCTAAACCATAAATTCTTCGCCACAAGTGTTATTAACCGTAATTATCTCGCATAGTATTAAACATGTTTGTTCAGCGTTAGCCGGAATTAGATTAGGTTGTCATTTTTCATAAGCTGCAACTTCTAGAAGCTAATTGTTTCTTTTTCGCCGTGTTTCTGAAGTATTTTAGATTATGTTCGTGCTTGATATATGAATTCTATTAGTGTTAACATCCTGACGGATGCCGGACACGATGCCCTGTGCCCAATAAACAAGACAGAATTTAGTCCTTTAAAAAGTTTCTACACAATTTTCATGCTCGCTTTAATTCACCACAATTCAATTTAAATTTGATCTGAATTCACGTGGGGTAAAACCGGGTAACTAAGGTTGGAAGGCCTGTTGGAACTAAAATATTCGACATAGAGCTAGTCAAACTTTAATAAAATAGTCATTGTTTATGGGAGTACAATATATCTTTCCAGAAAAGTCACAATTTCATTACTTTTTGATCAATGCTTTTTTTATAAAAAAAAATCCAACTACCCAGTTTTACCTCACTAGTGGGACAAAACCGGGCACAAATGTTAACGTTTTGGGAAATTAGAAAAACTTGATTTTCAGTTGGAAAGTTGCAAGCATTTTTATTTTATATGTCAATTTAAGAATATTAGTTACAAAATTCACATGTAAAGCACTTGTCTTCTTCCTCCGCGCCACTGCAGTTTTCGTGGACACAGTGTTTGCATTGGATTAACCCTTCTTCTTTATTTAAATTACAAAATACATCATTAAAATATAAATAATCAACATCTGATGTTCTTTTATCGTCTTAATCGGAGGAATCATCAATACGGACTGCCTCGGTCTTACTCCACATGAAGTGGGGTAGACCGGGGCTAGTTGGTCATAGGGGCACGTTGGGTCAGTCGGATTATTTTAAATACTTTCCGATAGATAGCGTTGTTACTCCAACCAAGTATGTGTCATCCACCCTTCCTTCTTTCCCGTAAAGGTCATTGGAATAGCAGCGTCTATTAACGAACTAGCTGGAATTTTCAAATTTTTGCCAAGGTGAGTAACTTTCCTTCCTTATAAATAATCTTATTTTTCTATGTTTTTATATTACAATTTCCATTTTTACAAATAATATTCTGAAAGATAACTGTTCATAGTTACTGTAGGGCATGTTTGTTTAATTAAATACTTTCAAAGTAAATTCGTACACCCATCGAAAACAAAAATGGCGACATGGGGTAAGTTGGGCCACTTCGCATGGGGCACGTTCGGCCGGCTGCCCAACTTGCCCCGTAGAATGTTGATCCTGTAGAAATGGCAAGCGAACGTGCCACGTAGTATCTCCAAAGCCGAATTGTAACGAATGAAGTCTCGAAATCAATTCATTTATGTAACCGTTCTTTCAATTTCATGTATATTTATTCTTTTTTTAATTTCTTCTATATTCAAAGGAAGAAAGTATTGATGAAGGTTAAAATTTTCAAATTGAAATCATATCAAATATCCCATTGTTATTAAAAGACAATAATTTTGCTAAAATATTTTAAATTGATATGCATATAGAATTTAGAGTTCAGTGTTAGTAATATTTTTTAAAGATTTTAAAATGTTCTTTTAATTTTGAGATGGGATTACGCCGAATTAATATATGGCATGTCCATTATGAATAACTATAATGATTCAATGTTGCTGTAAAATATATCTAAATCAATGTTGCTGTAAATATAGCGATATATAAATATATCTGAATTTATGGGATATGCACCAAATTTAAAATGCAAGATAATTGTTTAGAAAATCTAAGCTGATTCCATCTCCATTAAAAAAAGTGCTGAACAGAATGCGCTGTATTATTTTACGATAAATTTAAAAATTGCATCTCTGTTCTTGTTGAGTAAAAATGCATCGGATTTGTATCTGTAACCTAACTGTGAAAACTAATATTAATTATATTATTAAAATTATTTATTATTTACTTATTTTACTTAATAATATTATTTATATTTTTTTGAATTAATATTATTTATATTATTCTTTAAATTAATATTATAATTTATATTATAATAATAATATTATTATTTATCTGCCTTAAATATAAAAATATGGAAGAATTTTTTGCGATAATCACAACATGCTTCTTTGTTTCTATTGCAGGGTTACCTTCTAAGATGTTTCGCCATTATGTTAGAAAATCGGATAGAGGGAATGCTTCTTCTTAAGCAATGAAAGCTGCTGTTTTAGAAGTGAAGCTGTAATGATGAAAATTGTGACGATGAAGTCATTTAATTCTGTTTTCAACATAAAACTTATTAATTTTGTATTTTCAATTTCTTGGTTTTTTGCTTCAATTAATTTTACAATTTTATAGCTTCATCAAGGAATGGTGCATGAAAGAGATTTTCCTTTAGGATATCTTGTGTTATCATTCGCAAGAAATGAAAAGTAACATATGATAAGATTCTTTTTATGTTTCTTCAATTATACCTTAGCAGAACATTAAATAAGTGATGGGCCCAACTTACCCCGTGATGTGGCCCAACTTACCCCGTAGTCGGGGCAGGTTGGGCCCCGCGACTTGGTATCAGTTTAAGCTTATAAATTAATATTAATAGTTAATATTTTCAAATGTTATTATGGTGAATTCTTCCTGAAGGTACACTGATAGTGTTTGCATTAAAAAAAATTTAAAATGTTGAATTGTAATTTTTAAAAATTCTTAGAAGAAAAAACGGCCCAACTAGCTCCGGTCTACCCTACTCGGTTTCAGCCCGCGTGAAGAGGTTGCGCAATTATTGGAGGAAATCCTTATTGTTTGATAGGATACGCATCCCTAGTAAACGTATAATAAACTGGACTAAATATAGCTTTTGTGAATGTAATTATTTTTAAGTAAGGGCAGTTTAAAATCAAACGGCGTCTCAGAACAAATAAACCTTCACAGATGCAGTGCTATAATACGCCACTATGACTGTTCCTTTCTCTTGACTAGTAGATTGTAATTCAGTATCTGTCTGCTAGATAGGAAAAATAATAGCGGCAGAATCAAGGGTACCCGGTTTTCCCCCTCCCCTACATTATAATCCAGATTTATCAATCCCATGGTAATCTAAGCTTTATTAAACTTTCAGGATATATCCTAGACGGAAAGAAATGTCATTTCTTTCTCTGTCTTTTCAAAAAGTGAGCATTACAAATACCAGTAGCCCATTTTCGATAATCTGATATGCTTTATGCGTACTTACTTTATGTAAGCAACTACGCGGTTATTTAAGTAACAGGTAGAACTAGAGCGATTCCTTTAAACGTTGTAGGCTTCACACCCGTAATCGGAAAAATAAAATGTGTTTTAAAACCGAGGGTCTAAAATGTAGGTAAAAATCATCTTAAAAATACCAAAAATGAATAAAAACCTAAGCTTTTACAACTTATTTCCTCCTGTTAGAATTATATTATTAGAATTTTTTATAGTTATTTCCTCTTTTTACAATTTTTATGGTTATTTTCCCCTATTAGAATTATACTACTAGATTTTTTTGCAATAGTTATGTCTTAGCCTTGCATTTATACCATATTTGCTTCAATGTAAATTTCAAGCCGAAAGTAGTAGGACAGTAGTGCCATTTATATGACTTTTGGTCCTGCCATTTTTATGACTTTCATAATTTTTTTGTTTCTAACAAAAAATATAATGCCTTTCATATTCAGTGGGAAGCTCTTTAATTTCCAGTGTGATGAGTGTAAAAGTATTTGCAGAGTTGAACATTCGTAAACTATCTGACAACTTAAATATTTTCGTTTACATTTCAAGAATTAATTAATCCACATACATTTCAACTATGTTCTGTAGAGCATAATTAATTAATATGGCATTTCTGTCATATAACTCCTCTGGAATGGATATCCATTCTTAAACTATTATAAGACAGAAATTCGTTGCGAGATATTCTGACCGTACCATATTTACATCTTCGGACTCTGAATATAAATTATTATTCATTGAAAATCATTGTGGATTAGAAAGTAATCGAAATTATGATGGCTGTTGTACTTTACGCAATAATTTTTAAACAAACAATTAATTTTAATTTCTAAACTAATGAAGTCAGGAAAAGAGTAAACTTTGGATATTGAAAGTTTGCGTCATTATAATGTGATAGGCAATTTATAAAGCCATTTTTAAACATTATTTTTAATTAAGAAGCATTTTCTTATATTAATATTTAACAAATTGTGACATAATAAGAAATATAGAGAGAATAATTTGCATACTATCTAGCAGGATTTTAATCCTATAATTTCTCATCTAAATGCAATCGAACAAAATAATGCTACGCCATTAATATTGAAAAGTTTATACTGTTTGCGAAAATTTGTTTCACAGTAGTTGTGAAGTGTAATTTTATAGTGAGTAGACAAGCTAACATGTATGCTATAAAAGGAAATTTAAGTTCCTTATCAATGATAAAATCAGATTATTCAAATAGAAAACACTATATCAAGAATTTTACCAGCAAAAACTTGCAAAAGAAAGGATTCGATGCTATTTATAAGCACCATCTCCCTCTTTTTATTCTCGGAAACATCAAACATATTGTTTGTGTGCTCAAAACGAAGTTTATGAAATTAGTGAGTAATCCTTCGTATCTTTTCTGAGATGTCATATTACGAAGTTACTTAGGTAAACAAATATTTTTGACCAATAGTAAAGTTTTGCGTCTTACGATAAATTTAATTTAAAACGCATAATTAAAAATGATGGTTCACCACAGTCTGCAAAGATTGTAAGATGGAAATACAAAACGGATAGAAATGCGATGTTTATATGAATAAGAAAGTCCAAGTGAACTATTTTGACGCCAATTGAGGTCGTTGTGAAATATATGTTCAGATCGTTTAAACGCAGGATATTTCCGCTATATCTGTGCAGTCATCGTGTGTGATGTTGTTAATTCTAGTGGAGAAGAAAGAGAATTCTTTCCTTAGTAATGGAAAATTGGTAAATATTTGCACACTTTACACAGAATAAAATATATTATTCTGTGTAAAGTGTGTAAAATATTTAAAATTATCTATGTTTCACTAGTGAACCACGGATACTATGCTACAGATAATTGAAACATTTTAGATAGGAGTTCGAAGGAAAAAGTGTTGCTTCAAGGAGTGGAATTTGTTTTTTATAAATTGGTTATTAATAATATGCGCTTAATTGTTCTTTTTGAGTAAGAAGAATTTTACATTCTGCAACTATTTTCAGCTTACACAAAATGTGCAAGCCAAAAGTCTTGCAATTTAAAGAGTACTTCATCTCTCTTACTTCAATATAAAAAAATCATATGAACTATTTGGAATTTTTCTCATACTTGGCATTCTGTATAATACCTTATTTTGTACATTAACAGCAATATGAGCCTATATATAATAATGACATAGTTTTCAAGGAAAACCGAATACAACTAAATAAACGAACAGAATGAAATGAAAAATATATTACCGTTTATAGTATGAAAATAAAAATAAATGTATTAAATGAATTGGAGGGTATGTTGATTACCTGTAATAATGCCATGTTGTACTTTCTTTTGAGATATAACGCCATAATATTTATGTAATGGGAATATTATCTAAATAATTATTATATCATACTTTTATGGGATTTCTCACTGAAAGTATAATATATTTAATTTCAGGAAAATGTAAAACTACTTGTTTAATTTATGAAAAGAGATTAGTATTATAAGTGAGATCTGTTCACTTTTCTATCATTTATCAAAATTGCTGATAATAAAACTAATTACTTCATCGTCTGATATTCCTTCTAATTGCTCCCAAAGGATTATGAAACAGTTTAATATAAATTGCTTTACATTAAGATGAAATACTGCTTTTTTTTTCTAAATAAAATTAGTTTCGCTACCATTTGGTATAATCCAGGATAAATGGGTTATTCTTTATTATTTCCTTAATTTATTCCCTCACAAGCGTGCGTTGTTATTTCTATATATGATTATCGCAAATTATCCTTATAAGAGAAAGTAAATAAAGATCTAATATCTTTTAAAATGCAAAAGCACGTGAGTGATTAAAAAGTTACATAGTTTAAAATTTCTCTGTTTAATCACACATGCTCTTAAAGTTAAATTGATTTCTGTGAATATTTCCATCAATGGTTTTGTGATCACGTAATTTTAGTTCCTTAGATTTTTATATTTCACTGTTTAATAATGCGCGCTTTTACCAATGTTAATCTTAAGTTGCTTTCAATGGATATTTGCTTTTGTGATCACGTGATTTTAGCTCTTTAGATTTAGAAATGTATAAACAAATATTAAAATTCGGCCAAATTGTTTTTAATTGGCATTGTTTTTAATTGCGTTGGCATTCCGTCGAATGCACACTCGATAATCAGGTAATCCATATGTTCTTAAGGGGACTTGGCACCCTAAGAATTTCGGAAAATCCATGAAAATATCGATTTTCCAATTTTGAGTGGAAAATTATCCTTGACCCTTTGACTTAATAATCTGAATTTTCAAAGCAGTCATACAAATATTTAGTGAGATATGAAGTTATTTTGTCTAAATCACATGCCACGCCCACTTTTACTATTTAAATCATGCATATTTCAAGTGCAAAATGCAAAGCCACCTAATTTTTTCCACGAAAGCAAAGCAAGATAGTTGTTTCAAACAGTAACGGTTTATTTTTTGTTTGTTTACTTTCGCTTCTGATTATTTTTTAAGCATATCATCATCATCACTGCTTTCGCTTCTCTTTTTGTTTGAATTTCTCGCTGTCAATAAAATTTCAATGAAATGGTTTTAAATTTTTGCTCTGTTATAATAGATATTTGATAAATTGTACTGCAGATCATTTATTAAATATTTTGACTACAAAAATTTGAAAAAAGTGAAAATTTTCAAATTTTTTTAAAAATTTTCTCATTATCCCTATAAATGATAATGCTAATTAATAATTATAGTAATAATATATATTAATAAAATTGATACCTTAGGACTTTCAAATGTCAGATTATCGCTCTGAAAAAAAACTAGCTTGATATAAGTCGTTTTTATTACAACTTTATTGAGTTGAAATCTTTAAAGCCGTTTTTCTCAGTTTGGTTTTTTCCAAACTTTTGTCTGCTACAAAATGCTAAAAGTCAATCTCTTTTCATTCTAATTATTTGAATTTTTTCTGTTCACTCGAAAATGCATGCTTAAGAGAATCAAAGATGGATTTGTAAAAATTTTGATTAGAAATTTTTTTAAATGTACAAAGTAAGAAATTCTGATATTTTCCAAAAGCAAATTTTTTTAAATGTACAAAGTAAGAAATTCTGATATTTTCCAAAAAGTTTTCGAAAATTTTAAAACATATTTTTTCTCAAAAACTAACGTAAATATCAAAATTAAGATCCCTATTTCTTTTAAGTACATTGAGATGTCCCTTTCAAAAAAATTTGGGGAAAAATATTAAAAATTGCACGAGAAGAAGCATTTTAATAAAAGGCTTAATTTTTTAAAAATATTTAAAAATTTTAAATTTGTAATTTTTGAAAACGAAAAATATTTTAGAAATTTAAGTTTCTGCACAATTTACATCTATCTACCACAAAATTAAATAAGTTTGATCAAAATTGTAGAAAAAAAATTTGGGGTGCCAAGTCGCCGTTTAAGGTTTCTGGATAGATTTTTAAAACGCATCAACGGATGAAAGAGAAATTTTCATTCACCTTTGCGTTTTTTAACTACAGGTTTATGGTCTTCTTTTTTACCTTCGTAATATCTGTACTTCAGGTATTATTTTTCCCCATTAACAATTACTGTCATACCAATGAAGCTCAAAATATATTTCGAAGGTTTTAAAATTCTTGGAAAGCGTTTTAAGGTCAGAAGAAATCAAGTATGAACTTCTTTGATCAAAACAGAGTAAAACACTATGGAGACGAACAGGTTAGGAGCATTGACAGATGAATATCCTACAGAGAGTTAAACATGGAGGAGGAAATATGATGGTATGGAGAGGTTACCCTCTAAAGGTGTTGGTTAAATTGAGATGGAAAAACGGGAAAATGACTGTCAGTATGTGCGTCGGTATCCTGTACCAGAATAATAAGAAATCCATCACAAATTTGAGTGTAGGTCGACGGTATATCTTTCAAAGAAATAATGACCCAAAACACACGTCAAAGATTGTTTCTCAAAAAACAAGATTAAGATACTGGAATGGCCACCACATAGCATAAACCTTAATCCCATCAAAAATTTATGATCAATTTTGCATCAGAAATTTCTTTCTGAAGAGAAAAGAAGTAAAAATTAATTTGTTCAGAGAATCAAAGATGAATGGCACAGTATCAACTAGGAGGCAGCGAAGAAAGTAGTTGGCGATCTCAATCAAAGACTCAAAGCAGTGATTGTGGCCAAAGAAGATCCAGATAAACATTAAACATTAAACATTGATATTTTATTTTGAAAAATTGTTATGTTATTTTTTCGTTGTAAGATTTTGACCGTCAGAATAATTTTGAACAAAGCATAATTTAGAATTATATGAAAATGCTCCTGTCCTGACTTATTCTGCGATGAAGTTTGAATTATTCGAAGCTTTTTCTAATAAATAAGATTGAAATAGTAATAAAATTAATATATTTGGATATAAAAAAATAAATTTATTTTCTATAATAAAAAGTGTACAATTTTCATTAGCGGTCTAATAATTTTGAACAGCACTGTGTAGCTCTTGCCCTTGCTCAATCAAGAATAGCTATCAGTCTTTTGGATGGTGACCGCATAGCAGTTTTTCCGTTACATTTATCTTTGGTTTTGCTCACACTGAGAATCCTATATGAAATACAAGCAAAAGGTCTGATGAGGCGATTGTCCAACAAAACTTATCATTCAAATATATCAATTTATCATGTTTGTTTCTCCCATGGAATGTTCTGGAATAAAAACTCCAAGCCATCTTTACATATATGCTCCAAATGGTGAGATAAAAAAGTCTTTTATTGGAATTCTTTAAATTAGTAATTAATTAGGTATTATTAGTTAGGATTGAGGGTACTAAAACCTGTTAAGGGGTTGTATATTAAAAGTCGAAAACTATACGATATAAAAGCATATGCTTTTTTCTTTTTCTTTCATATGTATAGAACAGATAAACGCGTGCGGAGCCGCTGGTTCAACGGCTAGTATTTAATAAAGAACGTATGAGACTTCATCGAATGAAATTTAATAAATTTTATATCATCTTTATCCAGTAAATATAAGATACACTTATTGGTTTAAAATCATTTTTGTTTCCATGCTAAAATTAAATCATGAAAAATACAATATATATATTTTCTTATTCTGTCTAGTTGGAAAACGGTTTCGATAATAATTTATATCCCAAATATAACTCCTCAATGATTTATAACTTGATTCAGGGAAATATCTGTATGCCGTTTGTTTTCAGCTTTTAAGCAACACTAAGGGCATAATGCTCTTCGATAATCCAATGTACAGTTTCTTTTAATGGTACGTAAATTATCCGAATAAACAATCTCTTGGAATTTCCAAATCTCAGTACTATTGTGATTATGCATTGATGAAAACATACCACAAAATTGCTCTTTGTAGATAATAATTCCACAAAAATTCTATTTTTGAATCTTAAAAAGCATTTAAATTCAAGAGTAAGGTATATTTATATTTATATTCTGGTCTTATAAAGTATTTTACAATGATGTTTCACTTCACGGAGTAAAAATATATTTATAAGTTATTTGTCTTTCATATTCAAATAAATGAATTTTCAAAATATTGACAAAGAATCATTAAAGCAATTCTGTAATTTATCATATGCGCTACATAATTTTGATTAAATAATCATCAACGTAAACAGAAACTTTTAAAATCCAGAAACTAAAAGGCATATTTTAAAGTAAAAATACATAAAAATATTTTTTACTAAATAATAGCAAGTCTGGAAAGTATATAGTGATTTATTGTACGCGGAGTTAATTCATCCTTACATTACATGCGATACGACTCATAATGAAGATGTAAATGAAGAATAAGGCTAATTTCACTTTATTCAAAAACAAATGGTGTTATTTCTGAAATAAAGAGAGAAACATGCTTGTTTCATACGTCAAAGGCGAATTTTGCTCTTTTTAA
>BGPR01033979.1:0-11182 GCA_013235015.1 Araneus ventricosus
GCCAGGGAATTGAATTTCTGTTATTTAACTCTTTTCCCATTTGAGATTAATACTGAAATATTTCGATGCTAATATAATAAAGCTTTGTAGAAGACATTTAATACGGAAATCTGGAGGAGTAATTAATTTCCATACCGATTTTAAGGGACATGTGTTATTTGCATTTTTCCAAAATTTCTTCCGATTAAACTGCTGTCAGATAGTTATTTACGTTTGCAAATGCCACTAACTGAAACTGCTAAGCATTTTGCGTCGAATTAAACGAGATATTTAAGAACGATATAAAATGTAAAAGGAATCGAACCGTTACACATTGTATTCAAAATTAAACGATATTTTATACATACACGTTTCTCAATGACATTTAAAATTATAGAAATGTTATTTGCTATTAAGTGTGTCTGCGAATTTAAACGAGACTTTCTGATTGTTCAACTGTTGAAAATATAATTTTATTCAATGTATCTCAGAAACAGAGAAATTGCGCGAGATTAAAAAACACAACTAACCCGTGATATCTTTATAAAATAGAAACCCTCTCCAGCTGCGAATTCCGCGATTTACGCGGCGGGCCGCAATGACCTTCAGAACTTTCGGACTCGGTTCAAAGCATTCGGCTTAACCCTCTCACATCGAGGGGGCGTACGGGGACCGTCTAGAAATTTCACCTTAACATCGACGAAAGCCGGTCTGAGGCGGTTGGCTTCTTTTGAGGGGAGGATCTGATATCAATTAGTAGATAAGCGCGGCAGGGGGACCAATTACCCTTGCCCATCATACCCCATTTCCGTGGGCCTTAAGGGAAGGTTATAGTGGGTGGGGTATATGACCACCCAGATTGGGAGAGTCCAATTCATGTCGCATCCTCCGAAAAAGTCCCGGTCTTAAAGGGGCTAGGAGAAAAAAAGTCGCCTCTGGATTAAAGAGTTAAGGTTCCCGGTTCGTTTCCCGATTCTACTGTAGAGCCGCCGCGTATGTGGGACTGGTGCACGTTAAAGTTGGCGTCGAGAATCAAACGTCCTCCGCTGGTATAGCGCGGGAGATTGTAGATGGGAATCCGAGCTTGGACACCATCCTCGTCCTCTGATCTTGATTCATAATTACGAGATGCCACCCATAATATAACTAAACCAAACTAAACCGAAATTTATGAGTGTTGGAGTTTAGTCTATTTTCTACTGCATCTCACGATATCAGTCGCCTAGAGTGTTTATTTACTGCTATTATAGTGTTGAATTACATTATATAATTATAGCGATGCATATAAATAGCAATTAGCTTAATTTCGAAAGCCTTTGTAGCTATCTGCGAAAGCTGAATGTAATTAGCTATTTTAAAAAATTTCAAACTGAAGGATCTTTATATCTGATAGAGCCTTAACGTGCCTTTCTTCCTCCCAGGTATTCTTACACAGTTAAATATTTGCTTCAAAATTCTTATTCTTCCTATTTCTTGAAACCAAAATGAATAATGAAGACGAAATATTTCATGCGTGACTTGTATTCTTGAAAATCGAAGTAGAGTTTTTGAGATATACGAATGGTATTTTATGGAAAAAAATTAATTCATTGTAAAAAGGATTTCAAAAATCATTAAACTGATTGTAAACGGTTGAAGAACTTCATAACCAGAGAAGAAAGAAACATAGGCATCAATTTAATAAAAATATTGTTCAGAAAATAGTAGAGTCTGCTATCTTTTTTCTTAGATTAATTGATAAATATTCTCTTATTTTCTTTTCAACATATTTTTTAAAGTTTTTTTCGACATTTGTAAACATAGCCGTAGACTGATAAATAGGTTTAGAATTAAAATAAAAGATCGGAATAATTTTCAAGAGCGAATTTCTTATTATTATCTTATCAGAGGTCATTTCTTGTGTGCTTGATTTCGATAATCAGACTTTATTTTTGTCTTTTTCTTCGTGTCTACACGTGCCCAGACTGCTTTTATAAGTCACATGAAAAGGCTTTTGCTCACAATATTCTCAGAAATCTAAAATTATTAATGCAGTAATAACTTTCTTAAAATGTATGAAAAGATGGAACTTGCAGTTGTAAAAAGAAACATGCGAACATCTTATTTCTTTGAAAAAGCTTTGAATAATTCATTTTCATTAGATACTGGGATTTATAAAGAGAAAAATTTGATTGAAAAGTGATTTTGTTAAAGAATACCCCAAAAATGCTTTGCATTCAGAAATGCATTCATTTTATGTATTCTTTGCTGAATTTCAAAAATTGCTTTTCAGGAACGAAACATTTAATCTCTACATCCGAACCGAAATATTTGAGAATTAACGAGATTAGCGAGTTCCGATATCTCTAGCTCTTTATAAACTGGTACAGTAGAAGTCCGATAATCCGGCACGTTCGGGACCGGCTCGGTGCCGGACTACCGAAAATTTCGGTGTATCGGGCGGTAAATATAAGAACAATTAGGTTAATAATTAAACTACAAATACAGTATGCAAATATGTATGTACATACAACAAAGTTTATTTTACATTTCATATAATGTATGTACATGTACTGTAAAACATATTTCACGTAGAATTAAAAAAGTCACGAATGTCTTTTTGTTTTCTTGACTTTTGGCGTTTAGTATAAAATTTATTTCTAATGGTATGGAAATCAATAATTTCTGAAGCACTGTAGCTAGTACTAGCCTCAGCAAAAGAGATAAACTTATTTAGTGATTCTGCAGCTTCTGCCCAGCTGATTTTTTCCTTTTCTTCCGTTTCGGCATCTGAGTCACTTTCTTCAAGATTTTGAGTAGGCTGAGGGTTTACTACAATGTTGATAATGTCCTTATCGGTTAGTTCTTGTTCAACAGGCTCATTCTCGTCGATTAGAAGCCACTCCTCTACCTCATCTTCAGGCAGGGTTTTCAAGGGATTGTCAGCACTTCTAACGACATCCAAAACTTTGGTCAGAGCGTCTTGATGGTTTTCTTCCTCATCAGTCTGTAGAGTTAGGTCAGATGCAGGGTTTGCAGCTGGCCAAAGTTTTCTCCAGCATTTTTGGAGTGTTGTATTTTTTACCTGGTTCCAAGACAGTGCAATAGCATAGACGGCATCTTTTACTGTAAACTTTTTTTGAAAATCAGTCACGTCACAGTCGGCATTTAACAGGCCTTGAATAAAAGACCTTCTATAAAAGCATTTAAAATTTTGAATAACCCCCTGGTCCATGGGTTGAATCAAAGATGTTACGTTAGGTGGGAGCAGAGTGGCAACAATATTTCCAGAAACTAAATCATCTACTGGCGGGTGGGCTTTGCAATTGTCCAAAAGAAGGATGGCTTTAGTATCTTCTGGTAGACCAAGGCTTTTGAAGGATTCCTTGACCTCAGGCACAAAGTGGTGAAAAAACCAGTCTTTAAAGAGGGCGGCAGTCATCCACGCATTTGATTGAGCTTTGTATTGGACGGGCAAGTGTGTAACATTCTTAAAAGCCCTGGGTTTTGCAGATTTACCTATCACAAAGAAGTACCGGTGTGTTTCCAGACGCATTTAGCCACATGAAAACGGTTAATCGTGTCTTTGTTTTCTTTGAAACCCTTAGGCTGCTTTTTTCTCCCAGTGTAGATGTTGGTAAACATCGCCACAATAGCCCTGTTTCATCAGCATTGTAAATCTGTTCAGGTGTTAAACCATTATCAGTCACGATTTTCTCAAACTCGTCTTTGTATTTTCCTGCAGAATTTTGGTTTGCTGAAAGTGTTTCTCCAGTTACATCAAGTCTTCGAATTCCATGCCGAAACTTAAAGTTTCTGAGCCAACCATCAGAATAATTACATTCACTTTCAGCAACTACTAAATCTTGGCCGAATTTCTTTGCCTTTTCAACAATCATTGGCCCTGTTACCGGCTTTCCTTCAGAATGTACTGCACTAAACCATTTGAACAATACACTATCTAGTTCTGTTCCAGTTTTTTTTTTTTAATGTTTGTCTAGAAGTCAATTTTTCAGTTGTTACCGATTGAGAAGCAAACTTCATTAGTTCATCTTTTTGTTTTTTAATGTCAAAAATAGTTGATGAGCCAATATTAAACTCATTCATTAAAATATTTCTATTCTCGCCTTTTTCTAGCCGTTTGATGATTTCTAGTTTCTGATTGAGAATCAGTGTTACATGTTTTCGTTTCTCTCCTTTTGAACTCGAAGGCTTAGGTTTTGAAAACATGGTCACTGTACAGTTAGAACATAGCTCACTTTTTTTATAAACAGTTTCGAAAGTTACGTTTACTGCGATGTGAAAGAACACAAAACAACAACGCACAAGAAAATGGCGAAGACGCTTCGTGATTGATTAACGGAGCTGCACTGCACCTGAATTTGTTGTGACAGCTGAGACTAGCCGGCCGCTAACTACGTAATTGTTTCCGAACAATACCGAGCGCTTCCGGATGATCCCGAACTACCCCGAAAACTTCCGAATAGCTCTCGAGCGTTTTTATTTGCTTTAAAGACACACTTTTGGTGAAAACCGAAAACCAAAGAGCGATGCCGGACTATCGGGCATTCCGGACTGTTGGATGCCGGACTAATGGACTTCTACTGTAATCACATTTTTATCTTTCTCTAAAATCCTCTCTGAAGTTCCATTTCGAGCTTGCATTCACACAAGATGTTTTACTTCAATTTAAGCAGTGTAACAGGAATTTATAAAAATCATAAGGATTGGGGATTTCCTGCAATATTATTCATGCACACACAATATACTTTTTGTTTGTTCGTTCGTTCGTCCGTCCGTCCGTCTTCCTGCTTGTTGACGAAAAGCAGAGAATCTTAATACCTTCTTTTAGAAGAATCATTTATGAGTGCTCAAACATTCGCATTATACAGGGTGGACGTAAATTATTGGACCCATTTCAAAAATTTATAATAAAAATAAACATGTGGAAATATTTAGGATTTTTTTAAAAAAACTTTATATTTCCTCGAATAGTTATGCTGTTTTTACAAAAATACGTGTAAATATTATTAAGTTTCAATTCATTATCAGCTTTCTGTGAAATGGTGTGGGCCAAAATCCTTTTTCGGATTCATCGCTTTCTGGTCGCCCCTAAATGCCTTCGTGACCGAATCTTCACTGTAAAATGTGAGTTCCGACGATTGTACGACCCACGATTCTCCGCAACTTATTGCAAACCATTGTATTCCTATTAAGTCCAAATTTTTCGAAGTCTTAAAAATGGTCCTTAGCATTTGTCCGACAGTGTATGTCTCTTACATTTGACGCGTCAATCCACCAGATCATGTGCTTAATTCATCCCAGTCGAATAATATTAATTATAACAGAATTCACAGTTGCAGCACAGAAAACTTAAAAACTAACTATTGTTTGCTTAGAGAGAGATACATAGAGACAGATAACATAGATAATATTTAATGTAGAGATAAAAATATATTACGACATCTTTTTAGGACAGATTATTTCAGCTGTTAATACTCAGCATCAAACTTCATTTATATATACGAGGATGGATCCGAAAATTATTTATTGACAATAGACAGAAAATACAAAAGGGAATTAATAGGCATACTTGCCGATCACTTTTTCACATAATCACCAAATCTATGCATTTATCTGAACGCCAGACCAACTTTTTTAACCTGGCTTCGTAGAAATGACGTACCTCCCCAGCGAGCCAGTTCTCGGCAGCTGTTTTCATACCAGTGTCTGAAGAGAACCTTGCTCCAGATAAGCGTTTGGAAACAAGATTGGGTGCCAAATCTGGGCTGTTTAGAGAGTGGCTCCAGACTTCCCGCGTGAACTTTTGCAGCAATTCTTGAGTTTTGCGAGCAGTATGGAGCCTTGCATTGTCGTGCAGGAGGATGATGCCATCACTCAACATGTCAGGGCATTTGCGTGGAGGGCCTTCAGATACGGACACATTCTTTGCGCATAAGAAGCGAATCACGGCTCGCATCTCCAAGTGAGACCACTTTTCTAAACCTCCTGCCATTTCAATCGCTCTGACGCCCGTCTGCGAACTCACACTAACTATCCCCACGACCACTGTAATGCAATTAGAGCCATTTGTCTATACTCTGAAGAAAAAATACTCCCTCCATAATAATTACTTTCAAATGCTGCTGCTTGTAACCTTTTTCTTATCCATCCTTTTACACACTACTCTCCCAAAAGTTCTAGAAAGCTCTATAAATACAATTTAATAGCATCTTATTGGTACATCTAATTCTGCTATATATCAGATCAGGTAGTTTTTATGAAATGAAATAGAAAAAGCCTATTTCAGCGAATCCATATCGGATTATCCAGAACATCATAAAGATATAGGTAATCGAAAAAACAGGAAAATACAATATTCGAGAGAAAAATAATGGTATGGGAATATATCTAACCAGAAGTTCAAGGCGAGTCAATCTCCCCTGGGGAAATGATATCTTTTTTACTGTGGGATATTCTTCCTTTTAGGGTCTTTTTTAAAATGATATGCCTTTTCTAAAATAAAGGAAGCTATTTCAAATCTGTTTGGCCAACCAACTTTGCAGAAGAAACCACTGTTTCATGATCAACAATTTGAAGTGAATCTCGATCCTGTATGTACCATTCGATTTATTTCTAAGTAATCTATATAATGCTTTTCCATTAGAATATTTCTAGCGAAGAATGTAATGTACAGTCGCGGGAAAAAAAAGTATCTTCAGAAAGATTCTATGGTTAAATATTTCATAAGGGGTCATCTAAATAATTAAAATTGCACCAAATTCAAACTTTTCAATAGCAACACCCATTTTTTATGTCATAGATAAATTTCGGGTGAAATAATAGCCTAAGAAATAATATATCGGAAGATATTCGACATTTTGTGTTCTAAATAGAAAAGGGGTCTTCTCCACATGTAGATAAAGAAGTTCTCTGCTTGCGTTTAAATGTTGGCAGTAGCATTTTAAATTATTTCACACTTTAAATGTTATTTTTAAAATAATGATCTACATTTTACAATCGGCAAAACTTGATGTGTAGAAAAAATAAATAGTGTAATATTACACCACTTTAATTTATAAATTTTAATTTATATATATAAATATTTAACTGTTTATATATTTAAATTTTTTTAAAAAGTGGTGTAATGATTATATTTAATAATGAAAACGTTTTCGAAATATATGACGCCCCCTTAAGTGTACCGTTTTACAGCGAAAATAGAAAATTTAATGCAACTTCAAAACTTCTTGCACGAACATGCGGAAATTTTGAATAGGCTTATCAGATGGTCATCTGCTTCGATTACTGTTAAAATTTATAAGTGTTGCCATTCAAAAAAATTTTAATATCGATTGTGATAAAATATTTTTTGTGCTCAAAATAAATTTAAAATAAAAAGTAAAAGTATAAAATGTGCAGAATAATTCATAATACTTCATAAAAAAATTCTAGGTCAATAATTATATTATTTCTCAAGATATCAATAAAAATTCATTTTTTTCCGCGACTCCATATTTCCTTGTATTTTTATGTTAAGGATCCATTACTCGAAAGCAAGGCGATGTCCGCAATCTGCTTTTGTCCCATTTATGTGTTTTCTAAAAAGAGACACGAAAGCCAAGGAAGATGGAAAAAATCAGAATTGCAATATCATTAAAAGTTATAATTTCTGATATTATGATTAGAATTTTAATATTATGATTGCATTCTGAATTCAGTCATGTTTGCATAATAATAAAAGAACTATGATTATAATTCCTCTTCGATAAATTGTAAAATTCGCAACAGTTCGAGTTTCTGTAGCGATTCATTTTTATTTTAGCTTGAAATTAATTATTTATGTTCTTATTACGAATTTATTTCTTTTAGAAAATCTAAAACTAACACAAGCTTTTAACGAATAGTAAATGTGCCTTACTTCCTATAAATATCCTTTAATCTACGGTCTAAATTATTATGTTATTGTCAATTGATTCTATTTTGATTGCAAAATGATTTAAGGTATATTCTTTTAAAATAAGACTTATGTTTAACAATAATTCAAACTACTTTAAAATATATTTGATGATTAAACTCTAAAATATTATTAAATGCTTGTATTAATGAAATTTTTCTACTGATTTTTAGCAGGGCCCTCAAACACGTACATTAAAATATAAAAATGAACTTTTTCTTTGTGTTTCAAAGTTCTGCGAATAAAATGTGTGGAATAGATTTTATCCTTTTTTAATTCTATATATTGGCAACTCATATAAGCAAATATAAGATACTTGGAAAATAAAGCTACGCTTTTAGAATATATACTTTAAGTTTAAAAATTTATTTCCAGTTACATTAAAGATAGCAAAGAAGATTCGATGATTAAAATCTGAAATAAAATTAATTAGTTCCATTAATAAAATTTTACATTTGATGATTTTAAACAGGAATGCATGTACATCAATATAAATAAAAGGCAATGTTTGTATGTATGTGTCTTATAGACTAAACCACCACTGGACCGATTTACGTGCGGTTTTTTGCAAAATGATCCGCGTTGTCCGGGGAAGGTTTAAAGCTATTGAAAGCGCCGATATGACCATTAGAAAAAAAGTTAGGGTCCTAATAATATTTTAATGTTTGACAACCATTGGCGATGGTTGAGAAAACGATTGGCTCAACTTCTTCCTAAAGCGGGCGCAGATTTGTTTTTCGGCGTCGCGCCGACCTCGGGACCATAGGCAGGGTTGCCATATTGGCCTTTTTTGGCTTTATTTTTGCTTATGACTTTTAGAAAGATTTCTAATAGATAATTTTAGATTTTTTTTAATAAAGTATTGATATGACACTTTTCAAATTTCCCACAACGAGCCGCCAAACGAAGTCGTTTCAAAATAAAAAAGGTTTATGTCACCTTTCTTCAGAATGTATTAGTCAGAATGCTTCTAACGGTAAATATGTTTGTCTCTGCGCAGCATATAAGAAAAACTTTCTCTGTTTTTATTTGTTTCTTTTCATGATCGAATTCTTATACGAAAACTTCCGTGTAAAATATTCTTTCTATTTTCTTTTTTTTAAAAAAAGGAAAGAGATAGAGGAATGGTAAGACAGCATCACATTACAGACATTTTCTAAAAAAAGGAAGAAAAAGCATTTATGTTTTTAATTTCGGTATTGTTTGAAATTCCAATCTCCAGCAATTTAACGAATTTTTAAATGTCAAATCTAAGGGATAGAAAGAAAGCTTTCAGAAACGATATTTAGGACGACGCATATTGGATTTGGGTGTCAACTATTTAAATAACATCGAAACTAAGAGCAGTGAATTTTTGATATTTTTATCACGTTTTGGAAACTCAGCCATCATTTATAAGTCTGAAATAATATTTTTTTAAATTAAGGGATTTTTTTACTGTTAGTCCTTTACTATGAGTATGAAAGAATTTTTAATTTATCGTAATCACATTGAAAAATAATATAGAACATTGTTGTTAACGGGAATTGATAAATTCGCTCGATCATTTCATTCTGCACAGGCAAGAACAGAATTTCTTTTTTTCTGCAAAGCGATATATGTAGATGGTTTTTTAAAATTTAATTTAAATTTAGCTTAATAAAAAGGATTATACATATGTGATTACTAAAGGGATTCCTTTTCATCAAGAATAGTCATTTTCTTATAAAAAAAATCAGGGGGAAATGAGTGCTTTAATCAAATTTTCAAATTTGACCTTTTTTTTCCAAGACGGTTTGGCTTTATTTTGCTATTTCGATCTGGCAACCCTGAACAGACTTGAGATATTTTAGGCCTATTTGGGAATTCGCTGTTGAAAAAATGCCGCCAAAACGACAAAATATTGGTCGTCGTACAATTGCAGCCAAGAGTAAACGAGAAGAAAGACAAATTTATTGATCGATTGAAGACAGAATGTCCGCAGTGATCACCAGAATTGTCACGGGCTTTTTTTGTTTTGTTTTTCCCTTTATAAGGTAGCACATGAAGAACACTATGTATGATGCGACAATTGGTTCCCAAAAAGATCTCGACAGCTTCAGTTGTCGATAAATGTAGGAAAATGTGTCGGGTATGTCTTATTTTTTAAAATATATGGTGATTCATGCATCTACAAAGTGAACTTGTTGTTAGCCTTCCTTATTTTAGCGTCTTCGTTAAAACGTAAATCATTAAAAGATTTGTGTCGTTAATTTCTCCTGCATTGAATATTTCTTTCACAGCCATTAAAGCTTCAATGCGAAATTGCTGGACACATTTTCTGTTGGTGCTAATTGAGTATATTTTTTGCTCTCATTTCCGGCCTTTTAACTTTGGCTGCATATTACTGAAGCAGAATTTATTTCAAGGTGCAACTTAGAGCATGTGTTGCTTTCCATTAGTAAGAAGCCCGAAATCTTTATCAAAAGAGGTAACGGTTTCCTGAAACATAATTAATTGCTTTACCATAATTTTTAAATTTAATTATATTAACAAGATTTTTCAAAATTATAAATAAAAGACTAGAAGAGTTTCCTGTTTGAAGGAAATAATAACAAAACAGCTTAACTTTAGTGCCAATAATGTATTAATTATGAAAATATTTCTCTGCATCGAATTTTGGATGTAGTAAAACTTTTAATATTAAGCATAATGTCTCATTATTATCCATTATATATATTAATATCACCTGACAAATTGGTGTTCTATTTCTAACCATCGTTAAGAGTAACTTAAATCGTTCTTTTTTTCATATTTTAGAAATGCTTTCAGTGAATGAGGAAGCAAATGAATTGCCACTTCATTTTTTCCATTTCCATACAGTTGTAAGTTCGAGATATTTGAATTATCGTCGATTTCCTTTTTATTGACAATACTAAGTGCACGGTAAGGATTTGCAAATATTCAAAGCCTGAGTTTTTGCATCTTCCACAAATAGTTATTGTGGCAAAAGATTTTCCCGATACGAAATATATTATTTTAAAATAAAGTTTACTGTTATATGAGTTTCCGAAATATTTGACAAATTTATCTAATTTATTTTCAGTATTAGAAGTTATAATCAATGAACTATTTAACAAAATTGCATTCCAAAATTGGTTTTCTATTTTAAACAAATAAGAAGTAAGTACTGACGAAACTAAGTTGTATAATGTATAATAATTCTATTCGAAACAATAGAATGTATAATAATTCTATTCGAAACAATAGAATGTATAATAATTCTATTCGAAACAATAGAATGTATAA
>BGPR01033980.1:394-16706 GCA_013235015.1 Araneus ventricosus
TTCTAATCAGTCTTTTCACAACTTTGCTACCAGAGGGTGCAACTTTACTATACTACAACTTTACAAAAAATTATGGAATTTTCTAATCAGTCTTTTCACAACTTTGGTACCAGAGGGTGCAACTTTACTACACTACAACTTTATTAAAAATTATGGAATTTTCTAATCAGTCTTTTCACAACTTTGATACCAGAGGGTGCAACTTTACTACACTCTGTATGAAAACAAAATTTAATTAAAATAATTCGATTAACTGATAGTTAAGTTCGAAAATATTAAAATATAGTATTTTCTAGAACTCTAGCACATCTGGAAGTGGGTAAAAAATCGAATACAAAATTACATCTCTAGAAACTTGCAAGAAATCAATTTAAAGCGTGTAAAATCAAACTTTTGTATACCCCTTTCGTACTTGACAGGAACCACGATGGCCCGGTGGCCAAGTCTAATTTGGTGGCTTGGAGGTCGAGGGTTCGAAACCCCATTCTAGCAAAAATTCGCAGTGCGCGTGGGCCTTGTTGAAATTAAATATGCCAGTGTGGAATTTTGGAGCGAGAATTGTCGGCTGAAGTGTTGTTCTTGCAATCCAAAAACAGTCCAAAGAAATCTGACCCAAAATATTCCTCACCTAGATTTGAAATAGAATGTTATTCTAACTAGCTGACACTCCGTTGTTTGACAGGGAATTAACCCTCTGACAGCGGATTTAAAAAAAAAACACTATTTAGATGCAACGTTTGCAAACATGTTCAGCCAAGCGAGTTGTTATTTATATGCAAAGCTTTATTAGTATAATATGATCCAACGCGATAAAAGTACTAAGTAAACACATTAGCCTGCGAAAATCGCAGGTAGCATCAAAATTAGACTTGCTTCCATCCCGCGGGAATCGCGGGATACGCAGTGAGAGGGTTAAGGGTTTTCTTTTCATACGAAACTTGGCAGTTTCTCGCTAAACTAGGAACCCAACTAGGCAGGGCATGCATTCAACCGAAACTTGCCCAGTGAAATTAAGACAAATATAATCTCAAGTCTAGAGCTGCTTAAAGTGATATTTGTTATTATTACACACATAAGTCGATTGTGTTCGTTCCACAAATTCTATGTTTGTGGAAGGTATTAAATATTGTATTGCTTTAACACTGATCTCTTCTTTCACTGCTACCCAGTAAGTTACAGATAAGCGAAATTTTCTCTTTTCACACGGATTAATTCAATACAAATAAATGTATGGGAACAAAATTCTAGAACTATTTTTGGCATTTTAATCCCTAATCTTTTGTGTTTTCCGTCACTACCAACATACTTCCGCGTACCCCCAGAGGTACGCATACCACATGTTTGGAATCTCAGATCTAGATGAAGAGAAAAAAAATTAATAAATAAAAATGAAGCTACAAATCTTATTTATATTCATAAAAATATAAACTAAACTCTATTACATTTAAATGAAATGCATTACACTAGTTTATTTTCCGTCCTATGTGTTTGATATAATTTTCAAAATTTATCCCATTTCACAATAATGTTGTTGGAATTCCAAAACTTTGCTATGTTATTAAATCATTGTCTACTGCTCGGAAAAAATATATAGTAGTTATTGCGTTTCTCATCCAAAGATGGCAGCACTATCAGTCTATTAATGCGTTGGCTAAATTTAAATGATTTTAATTGAATTACTCATTCTATAATCATTTTCTCTTCACATCGATTTGTTGATGCATTTCGGCTTTAAATATAGATTATGTTGCATGTTAAATCATAGATAGGGGGCTAAAAGTCCCCCCGCTGGTGTGGTACTGAAGCTTGGAGAAGGGGTGATAGTTCAGATGTCGTCCTCGTCATGCGACGTTAATATAACTAAACTAAACTACGCCAAACTAATTAAAACCTTGATCTACTAATTATTGAAATCCTAATTAGATTACACATCCCATTCGGGATATTTATTTCTATATGAATCCATATCAGAACGTAAAGAGCACCTGAGATACTTAAGCGTGTCCGAGTGACTTTTGCCTTTTAAATTATTCTCTACTTTGACTTAATTGCGGATTTAAAAAATTCGATACACAAGTAATACATGCCATTGCATGCAAAATGGTTAATCACTTAATGTTGATTTTGAACAAGAGACTGAATTGTTCATTTAAGTGGTATTGCTATTTGATTGTGATAGAAAACGAAGAGGTAATTCCACAGCATCTTATTGCATAGCATTAGACAGACTTTTTCAACAAACCAAAACGTGATCTTCTTCAGAATTAGTTTAAGTTACATTAATTTAGTTAGTAAAAAATAGTATGAAAAAATTTAAAACACTGTTGCTTATTTTAAAGAACTACGTATCTGCGGGCAACTTTTGCATGGATACTACAGCAACTTAAATTCATAATATTAGTTCTTAAACCGTGAATTTCTACTATAATTTTTATATACATATAAGAAATTTAATAAATTAATTAACTTTATAAAGTTATACCTCATTAAACATAATACATTAGCTGAAATAATTAAATCTCTATACCTATATTTTCCCTGAGTTTTAAAAATAAATTTATAGTGGCTCAAGTTTTTTCTACTACTAGATAATCCTTGTCGTTTCTTCTTTCAAAACCAACAAATAATTCTAAATTTTTCTTTTCTTAAAGTACTAATTATTCTGAAAGTTGAAGGCAAAAGGTCTCCTAGATTTGTAAAAACGATATATTGCGCCTAAATGGTAATATATAGCATCTACTAATGGGAATAAACCTTATGGTATTCCCCGAAGGAAAATTTATTCTAGAATAGCGATATATTTTTCTTTCTGCTAATTAGGAATTCTCTAATGCTCGCTATCGCCTTTACTGTTTACCGCAGCGCCATCTATCGTTCCTATAAATCACTAGCTGAAACTATTTTTTCCCTCTTCTATCGCCTTTCTTGGATTTCATTTTGTTTGTTGTTTCAGCTGCTCGCCACGGAATTAAAAGGTACTTTTTTTTTCACGTCTGGAAATGAAATATAATTGCAAACTTGCTAAATTTTTGCGGTCTCTGAGAAATCTTTAATCACTTTTCAGCATCCTAATGATGGCGCCAAGCAAAAAATTGTTAATTTTCTCGGAGATATTCTGGGAAAATTAAGAATTAAAAATTATTCACTAATGAGTTGTGAATAATTCTTCTTCTATTATTTTTTTTAACTTAATCTGAAAATTTCAATTTTAATCGGTTGATTCATTATTTCGAATATATAATTCAAGTGAATTCGTTGCGAACAGGTTCAATTATTATGTGCTTTCCGAGTAAGGGGGGAAATTATCAGGGAAAATTCTTTGGAAGTAATTAAGTGTATTTTGAGCTCTAATCAACTAATAAAGTTTATTCGAATGTTCAGAATAATAGAACTTTTGTAATTAGAAATCGATGCTTTCTGAGTATTTTACAAAATGATGCGTTCTATTCTTTGTGAAATTATTTTAACTTTAATGGCATATGTATTTTTTAAAAGCACATTTTCACAAACTATAGCCACAAAGTGCTACTAGTGGAATTACCTTATTATATATATCTATTTATTTTTTCAAAGTCGATTTCATGGAGAAACGTAAAATATAGCCAAGCGATCTCACAGTTCAACCACTCCTAGCGGAGGAATGATATATGCGATATATGGAATGGTATATATAAATGTATTGTCCTCTAAAAATTGATAAAATAATGAAAAAATAGACATAAAGAAAAAAAAGTAGAAATTATTTATAAATTAGGAAGAACAATTATGAACAATAGTAAAATGGCCAACAAAGGAAATTTTTTTGGATTGAATATTTTTCCACTGTGTTTGTTTGGCCTTGGTTCTTCTGATAACATTCTGAGCAAGATACATCTTCATTTTTTTTATTGGCTCCTAAAACTTCTCTAAGCGGCCATCCCTGTACACCTTTCAACTTCCACTTTTACTTAGCACGGAATTTTTTGCCCACAGACATAAAGTTGGACATACATTTGGACATTTGGTGGGTCATTCACAGGTCGGACTTCTTAACAACGCCAATCCCTAGGCTCCCGCGCCCCCCCCCCCCCCCCCACTTTCAAAACGAGTTCCTGACCTGATTTCCCTAGACTGACTCCCACCCACATTCCCTCTCTCAGATAATGTGGTTTTCGCTTTTATGTGAGAGGCTTGGTCCCCCTAACCTGCAATCGTATTTCAATTTTATCGCCTAGTGTGCCGAATGAAAATCGAAACTGGATGGAATTACAACTTTTCCCTCGGTCTACGCCATTTCTCATCGGTTACTTCCATTGACGAAGGAGTTTGGCGTTCAAAAAAAGTGGAGTGGCCTTGTGGTGAATGTCCCGCTTAGTGTTAAAATAACTACTAGAAAAGACTACTCAAACTCCTCTAAGCTCCTGGCTTGGTCGCTCTTTCTACTTCAATTAAATACATTCATTTCGTCTCTTCTTTACATCTGGACTATTTATTAGGAGAAAAATAAGAAAGACGAACAAAAAATGCATACACACAAAAACAACACTGGAAATCAGATCGAAATTAATTATTCCTTCCCCAATCTGATAAGGAAATTGAGCTTCGCAATCGACCGGAGTTGGGCATTACAGAGTTCATTCAACTCGAATCAGGGACTTTCCGGCTCTAATTCGGATTTCGACAAAGAAACTGATGATATGGGTTGCGACGATCTACAAAGGAAGCTTTCAGCTCAACAGACTTTAGGAAAAACAGATGATATTATTGCCCATTCCGCAACAACTACCGACGAAGCGATTAGAGATTCATTTTTCCAATATAAAAAACAAAATTGAAAACGTTACCTTCGAAAAATCTGAAATATCCGCACGAAAGCAAATTGTATCGTTTTGAAAAAGATATTAGAAATTTTCGAAATCTTTTACTTTAGATAATTCTTAGAATTATCTTCATTAGAAATGCATAATTAGAGCTTGTTCAATTACGCATTTTATACTTCCAAACATGCACTCCTTTAACTCTTTGATCCCGAGGCGACTGTTTTCTTCCAGCCCCTTTAAAACCGGGTCTTTTTAGGAGGATGCGACATGAATTGGACTCTCCCAACCAGGGTGGTGATTTACCCCACCAGCCCACCCCTGCTGTAACCTTTCCTTACGGCGCACGGAAATGGGTCGTGGTAGGCAAGGACCCCCTACCGCGCTTATCTCTTAAGCGATCTCAGAACCTCACTTCCCCTCAAAAAAAGTCGACCGCCTCAGACCTGCCTTCGTCATTGTTAAGGGAAAATTTCTAGACAGCCCTGCACCGCCTCGCTCGGTGTGAGAAGGTTAAGGTTAAAGCGGCCACCCCCATAAGAGATCACTTTACCTGGGACTAGCAACTTTAATGTGCTGTGCTAGCAACTTCAATGTGCTGTGCTAGCAACTCCAGTGTGCTGTGCTAACAACTTCAATGTGCTGTGCTAGCAACTTCAATGTGCTGTGCTAACAACTTTAATGTGATGTGCTAGCAACTTTAATGTGCTATGCTAGCAACTTCAATTTTGTTGTGTTAACAACTTAATGTGCTGTGCTAGCAACTTCAATGTGCTGTGCTAGCAACTTCAATGTGCTGTGCTAGCAACTTCAATGTGCTGTGCTAGCAACTTTAATGTGCTGTGCTAGCAACTTCAATGGGTTTACTTTATGGGACAAAATAACGAACTCTTATAACTGTTTGTTCACGTTTAATAAATTTACAAGCTGGAACCTCTCAGTGCATAATCACATGTTCACCGTTCAGCCCAAGCAGTGAAGAAAGTATATAGAGGTTGCAAGTTTTGCACTCATCAAATCGACTTCGTTACAATTATTAGGTTTTTAAAAAATCATAAGGTAACTTTATTGTACTTTCAATAAATTATACCGAGAAAAGAAGGTGGTCAGGGTATTACAAAATTTTTTAACATTACAGCGGTCAAGTCATTAATACAGCATTTCTGCATTAATTTCAAAGCCCCCCCTTTTTTTATCTCTGAGTTTTCAGCAGAGGTGGTTATTGCAGTTTCTTAAAATGAGTCACATTTATAATATTCCTTACAATTAATAATATTTTAATCAATTTATTTATTATTTATTGCCACCCATTTCAATATGAATAAAAATTTTAAAAAATTTCTATTCAGCAGTGACAAACATGCAAAACAAGAAAAATCAAACTTAGAAATTTAAATGAAAGCGGTATTTTTTTTGTTGTTGTTTCCAATCGCCTGATTTATAACCTTCATAAAATTTCATCAATTAATATTGCCAAACCACAGAATAAGTTGTTAATGTTAAAAAAAAGATATCATATCTATTGGCTTGTATGCTAATATAAACCAACAAGCTAAAGTCATTAAACTAATTACCATCAAACCAATTACCAGAAAAACAATAAATAGATTATTACCAAAAGGTGATCGCATCTCACAAAAGAGCTTATTTCAGGAAATAATTAAGTATTCTGCAGACATTTTTCTAGGTAAATTCCACTCGAAATTTTTCATTTGGTCAATGAAAGCGCATCAATATAAATTAAACCTGCCATTTTTTCGACCGTAAAATCGAGTTAATAACACTTTAATCCCCAGAGTGAAAATAATTCTTTCTCTGGCTGAAATAAGTTATTTTAATTACACTACCAGAAAACAGGGAGAAAAAAGAATAAATGAATAATAATATCCCATAGTTTAATTTAATCGCTCTTCATCTAAAGAACCAAAAATATCGTTTGGTTTTCAGAACAGCGGGAAAATGCAAAAATAAATACTCTTCCTTCCATAAAAGCACTTAGCGATGGAACGTTAAATTCTCTTTTTCTTTTAAAATTATTTGCGAATACGTTGATCTAGGTAGAATAAGGCGGAAATACGATCAAAATGAATGTATACGAAAGAGTAATTTGGCGTAAAATAAAGTTCGGAGGTGTTGAAGACTTTAATGAGATTTATAGACCTTTGAAGTCATCGAATTTTTTTGCGTCTGTTTTCGCTTAGTTGATCTTCGACACGTAAGTAGTTTCGATCTTGCAACTTAACATTAGAGAGCTTATTTCTAAGAATTTTCTAGAACCAGATTGTTTGATAAAAAGATAAATGTATTTCGAACTCTTTATTTTAAATATTTATGCACACATTGGCTGCTGTTTAACTTTTGCTCCTTGAATGAAAGAATCTATAGTATGCTGATGTGTCGGAATAACTTATTCTTTTTATAAAGAAAATAATCCGCAAATAAAGTAACTTCAATAAAACTTGTACTAAACGGAATCTAAAAGGGATTAGAAAAATTTTCCGTTTCAGACAGGGTTCATTAGTATAGGAGGATTTAAAATGTTTCTAATCATTATTTAAATTAAATCGATTGTAATAAAAAAATATTCTAAGATTCACAAAATCCCATAAATATTACGATAACTACGTTTTAATAAGTGTCACACTAAAAAATTAAGATTTAATTAAATTTTAAAATTACACAATAACAATAAAAATTATGAAACGCGTAAAAGTTAGACGTTTATATGTATTTTATTTTAATAATATTGCTTTTGGACACTAAATAGAAATAAATATCATGGTCAATACTTACTCTAAACAATTGATTAAAGCTACAAATTTAAAGAAAATAAGTTTATGTGCTAAATTTGCATTTTAAAATAATCCATCATTGTTTTCTGCACATATCTTTTTATGAATAATTCTTGGCTCCGTTAATATTCTTGTATTCTTCGAGAATTCAAGCATTTCAGCATCTCCCTGACTTACGGCAAACTTTTCAAGTTCAGGCACTGTACATCTAAAAAGGATCCATATGATTTAATCGAGAGTTGTTCTTTATCGGAAATGTGTTCATTTATATTACATTCATCATCATCACTGATATCTTTGTTCGTATGCTTTTGAATTACAATAGAACCCCGCTAATCCGAACTAATTGGGACCGGTGCCTGTTCGGATTACAAAAAATTCGGATTACCCGAGATTCTGATAAAAATAGAAAAGAAAAAGTTGTATGCTAAAAAAAAATGTAAGTTATAAGTACTCAGTACTACTATGTCTTGAATTCTCTTATTTAAAAAACAATAGAAAGAGAATATGTCTCCCCTTTTCATTAGAATAATGGATGTGCTCCTGTATGAAGTGACGTTATCTTACGGTGAATTGCATTAGTTTCTTCAATGTGTACAAAAGCTGAAAAAGTACTTTTTTGTTTTTAGTATGTATATTTAAATCTTTTCAGGTAATCTTTTCAATTACATATAATTTTCGAAAATAAAATCGGTTCGGATTAAGTGGAATTTCGGATTAGCGGGGTTCTACTATATATCATTCACATTATCAATAGGAACCTCTGTTAAAATATCATCATCGATTGATATGAATTCTTTCGCACTCATATCGGAAACTTGGCCCTTGTTCAACAAGATCTGCAGATTACTTGCATCTATATCTTCGGCAATAATAATTTTCGATGCAAACATTTTCAGGTAAATTCGCCTCAATTTTTTTTTTTACTTAAGGATATAAAAAATATTTCTTGGAAAACGCGCGAGTTTTTTGCCGTTAGAACAGTTTTCCTAACAATGAAATATTGTGAATTGTTCCTTGAAATTCTGTCCCTTTTCGCCTTAGACAGGTTCCGTTTTATGGAGGGAATGTAATATGGATCTTTCTATATTTTTCGACAGGACCAAATATTTTTTCAGCTTAAGACAGGATTTCGTTTCTTACAGTGTCAGTTTTAAACAGGTTTTACTGTATATGCTTTTATTGTATTATATTAAATTTTTACTATTATTTTATTAAAAAATACATGATATGAAATTTAGTTATTCAGTAATTTTTATATACATTGATTTTATCTCAAATATTATTCAGCTATTGATTCAAACGAAAAGAGAGAGAAAATAATAATTATTGTTTTTTTAATTCAATAATTTGCACATTTTTAATATTTATAATCTTGAAGTTTAAAAATGCAAAATGTTACAAAATAATACAAGATGCATATATGTTATTACAAATGCTACTCAATGTTTTCATTGATTCTAGAACGTCAGCCAATTGTGCGCGCCTACTTCATGCGTGTGACGCCACCAATTCATGCGTATTTTTGCACAACTTTGCGACTCAGTAGTCGCTGAACTACAATTCCGATTTTCAAATTTTTTTTGTAATTTCTGTTGTTACCCTTTATCTCTAAAATACGTTATTAGTTATGTTTTTAACATATGTAGTTACTGAGATATAGAGAATCTCCCATACAACATTTTTTGTGGCGTTTTGGCGTGTGAATCAAATTCCGTCCTGAGACCCCAATGGGAGGAACGTAGGCCTACGTTAAAAGGTTTACCTGATTATTAGTTGTAATTAGCAACAAACCATTTGGATTTGTTGCAAATTACTATTATTTTCAAATATTATAGAATTGTCTGTTGCGAAAATTCATTATATATAAAACATGTGTTTCTTTGGGAATTAGAGGAATTAATTAACTCCAAAACATCATGTGTTTATCTATATGAACGCGACCCGGAATTTAACACAAAACAATGATAAAAAAATAACGAAGAGTATTAAATAACATCTTCCCTAGGAAAACAATTTTCCCTAGTGTCTGCAAAAATAATAACATAAACAAGTCCCCTTCCCTCTCCGCTGCTTTGTTTCAGCAAACGATAATTTCATTTTTTGTTCCAAGGGAACGAACGTTCTAGTTGAGCTTCTGATTGGTTGAGTCATAATCTAGTTTTCTTGTCGGAACAGGTTGACTTCAAAAGATTATCTCGTTGAACAGAAAAATCATTCGTGACAGAATTCAAGCGAATAACACGATATTGGCGGAGAAAAGATTAGAAAAAGTGTATGATGAAGTTCGATATTGCATTTTTTTCTGTAAAAACATGACAGAAAAAATATAATTCGGTATTCTTGATGTGCTCTTTTTTTCTTATCTGAAATTTTCTTTCCGCACGTTTGAATCGGAATGTAAATGACATTGTTGAGGAATAAAATTACCTCAAATCTCTTTTCGATTTTGGTAAAATACGCTTATAGTCATAAAAGAGTCCGACGAATATTATTAAAAAGAATTGCTTTTCGATAATAAAATGTTTTCTCGGATATATTTATAAAAGAAACGTTCATCAGACGATCAATAAAGGTTCAATTCAAATATATCATTGGACAAATAATACTTTATTTAAATTTCGAAAACTATGTATTTAAAGTTGTTGTTTTCCCTTTTCAGATTAAAAATTCCATTACAATTCATAGCTGCCAGAAAATACAGAGTTATTCAATAATAATTGTTTCATAACGACACAAAGGATATTTTTGTCATTTATATCATATTTTAAAATATTATAGGGGTAATCACATTATTGAAATGATTCTATTGCTAATGAAAGAAATATTTCGCTTCCAATTAATAAAAGCTATAATTTGTATTTATTCATGGATGTCATTACTTGATTTTATATAAAAATACAATCAAACCCCGTTATAACTAAACCTCAACGGACTGACTCAGAAGTTCGTTTCAACCGAGGTTCGCTGTATCCGTTTTTGCAAAAAAACGTCCCAACATACTAAGATACTACTTCTATAATAAACTTTTTAATAACATAATATTTTCATTAGTAATTAGGGACAAATAAAGTATTAAATAATTCGCTTGACAACGTTAGCCATGGCCAATGCAAAGTTCACAGAATGATAAACAATTAAACTAAAATGGCAGAGAAAACACGTGATTGCTTCTAGGTCGTCTGACCAGAAAGTCCTTCCCCTTCCTTGGTTGACACCAGGCCAGGTGTCCACAGGGGGGAGGAGGGGAGATAGAAACTGTAAAGAGCCTTGCCTATTGTTCCGTTGTCCCACTTATGGGGTGAGCAGCGATTCTAACAAAGGTACAATAGGCGAGGAATGTGGTCTCTGAACCAGAGTATTTCATGCAAAAGGTGTAACTCTTATAGAAGTTGGGTTGACTTGAGCACATTTAGTAAAGAATGTCCTTTTAGGCAAGTGAAAAGTTTGAAGTTTTAGAAATTTTCAGTTCGCTATAACCGAGTCTCTAGCGTTTGCTGTTCGTTGTAAACGTATGAAAATACATTATTAACATAGGGCATTAGTTGGGACCATGTAAAAGGTTCGCTGTAACCGAGGGTTCGTTATATCCCGGGTTCGCTATATAGCGGTTCGACTGTATTTCTGATCAGTAGTGCAGGGCAAAAAAACAATGTGCTCTAAATTCAGTACTGATATTAAATAATTTTAAATTTTGTAATATTATTATTTCTCATGTAACTCTTGCTTACTGCCAAACAATTTTTATTTTTCTAAAAAATACTCTTTTCATGTTCAGGGGCCTATTAAACTTGTTGGGGGCTCCAAGCGCTGAAGATCTTGGGGGTCCCTCTGAAAGTATGACGGATATGTATTTAAAAATTTCAACTTGTCAGTTATGGTGATTTAAAATAAGATAATTTCGCATATTTTAAATCAAAGTAACTAAATTTTTGTTAATAAAAAGTGCTTTTTATAATTACTCTATTAATTGATTTTAATTACGTAATTAATTATTTTAACTAATATCTGTCGCTAATTAATATGTTTTCTATTTAGTAATTTTTAATTTATATCTGAAATTCATGTCCATAAATATTCACATGAAGTATTATGGAAATAGCTTAGGATCCATTATATAAAAGCAAAAGTAATTCTTTTTTCCTAAAGTAAAATCTGTAAGGAAAAAAATAAGTAAAAAAAATCTAACATTCACAAATATTACTTCACTAGTTGGAATTATTTCTCAAAAAAAATTAAATAATGTATTCAAAATATAGTTTCAGCCTTATAGTCGAAAGGAATTGTTTTTAAGACAATGTTTTTAAGAAAATTATTTCTAATGTCTGAATTGATTTCATGGATTAATTATTTCTACATGGGACCAAAACAGAACACCAGTTAGACTCTGAGAGGAGAAGATTGATTGCGCTAATAGATCGTGCATCTGCAATTTATTTTAAACTGTTTTCTTGATTTCATTAATTTTTTAAATTTTGAGTTGAGAATATGATTTGACGTCAAACAGAGAGCGATTTTCGCTAATAACTACGTTTTGCTAGTAGAATAAATTATGAAATTAGGGTTCAAAAATGTTTACTTTTAAAACGGGACAAAATGTAAGTTATTATTTTTCAACAAACCTTGACTGTTTTTTAGGTTTAATTTTGTTTATGGAGGTTAAAATTTCTGCATTAAGAAAAAGGCGATATAGTTTTCTTTTAAAGTGCGAGTTCTATATTTAGTAAAGAGATGGAGAATTTTTCAAAATTTTTTTTTTATAAAAAAGTTAGTTTTTTCACTAATTATCATTGATTTATTGAATTATTAAGAAGAAGGACGGTCTAGGAGATGCTGTTAAAAATCGGATGTTTTTTAAAACAGAGACAAAGATTACCTGTAAGTGTGTTTATCATCTTTGCAGCAAGCTTGTTTTGCAATCGTGGTGTGAAGCTTGTCATAAAAACTTCACAGCAAACTTGTTTTGCAAGTGGGTCGGTCGATTATACTTTGTTACTTTGAAGGAAGTTTGCTGCAAAGTTGCCACCTTAATTTTGTCATGACAAGCTAATAACGAGAAAAATCAAACTTGCTGCAAGTGTACATGCTATCTGGGTAGAATCAAAATTCGTGTACTTTTTTCATATAATAATAAAAAGAACATATTTTAAAAGTTAATAATCTTGTATATTATCCCTTTTCTCAACTAATACATCTTGTACATTATCCCTTTTTCTCAACTAATACATCTTGCATATTATCCCTTTTTCTCAACTAATACATCTTGCATATTATCCCTTTTTCTCAACTAATACATCTTGTACATTATCCCTTTTTCTCAACTAATACATCTTGCATATTATCCCTTTTTCTCAACTAATACATCTTGTATATTATACTTTTTTCTCAACTAATACAAATCCTATTGAGAAGAATAAAGTATAGTTGCATACGATTTTTTTTACTGACTTATGACATAGTCCATTGCGTTACTAACGCACTGTTAGTTTAAAATTTAAGTTAAAAGAAAAATTAAAACATTACAGACATTGAGACATAATGGAGGCGCAGCACCTACGCATCTTTTTAAAATTTTAAACACGTTCACAACAACAAACTATTTTTCTTATTTTGTGTATATGTTGCGGTCAACGTAGATAATAACCGGTTAAAGTGGATAATCAATTCTCCACTTTAACCACTTACTATCCACAATAACCGATTATTCACATTGACATTAACATATACACTTGGTTGAATATTTAATTGAGAAAACTCATCTTTTTTTTGGGGGGGGGGTTGAATGTGCGGAAGTTTAGCACGGGTTTACTGATTAATTAAGAAAGCTAAATTCTCATATAGATCTTCTGTCAAAATTATCTTACAAGCTGCAGAAGTTTAGAAATGGAATTTTTTAATTAACTCTCTCTCTCTCTCTCTCAGTAAATTTATAAAAAAACAAATAAGATAAAACGATGAAGACAAATTTTTAAAAATGTTTTCCATTATTAAGATGGAACAGAACTTTCCTAAAGAAAAATTTTTATTAGAATTGATTAGAATATTCCTTTCTTGGTGGTTCATTTAATTTTAAATCATAGATTGTATCTGAAATTTTAACAACGTTGAATACGAATTTATTCCATGAAAAACACAAAATAAAACCCTCTGCATTAATAAGGTTAAAATACGACGACTTTTAAAATGATTCCTTTTTCTTTTGCTTAATCTTTGAATCCCAACATACTGCCATTTTCAAAGTTTTAAAAATTCTCCGATTCACGAAGCAGATTTGTTGCTACTCTGCCGACTGCTAGACTTCTGTCTTATTATTTATTCTGTTTCTGCGCAATTAATCCTTCGCTCGACTTCAAAATGTGAAATTGTTATTAGAACTGGCAATACGAATTTGAGCAGACGATAAGGGATCAAGAATATCTGTACAACAAACAAGAGTGCATCGCGTTCAAAACATATGCATCGTCACTTTTTCAAAATAAAGCAATGATAGATACAGCTGTGGAGGAAAATCGGATATAAATAAATCGGTAGAAATTAGAAACAGAGGACATAATAATTTTGGAAGAAATAAATAATTGGAACTCGTGTATAATATTGTTATTTCTTGTCAGTTTTTTCCACCCAATTATTTTGCGCATCTAAGAATAAGTAAATAAAATGAAATTAAAAGTTTCGCCGATAATTGAGTTGAAACACAAAATGAATGATGCGTGTAAAATCGTAAGGTGATATATAATGATTTGGCAAGATTTCAATACCGATTAACAAGAATGGATTTAAATAAGGAATATTTCTCTTTTTTACATAATTAGGTATTAAGGCTGTATAAAATACATGGAATTATTTTTTACAATTTCAGAAATTAATTCTTTTGCTGCAAATTTGCTTAGAATTTATTAAATTGGTATTTGGTTTTAAAATCTCAGGATGGTGAAATTCACTGTTTAATATCATGTATTTGTGTTAATTTTTGGCATAGAATCAATGTAATACGACATTAGATAATACCATTTGGTCGGCGCAGATTAGTCAAATCTGGTTCTTGCATCATTAAACTAAAGGCGACTAATTAACCAGTCGCGCCAATTTAATTCTGGAATCCATTCCGCATTTTCCATGAGGAAGAAGTTTGGTAAGTCATAAAAAACGTAAATTAACGTGCAGTTAGATATTACATGTCATGTGCAGTTACGTTTGCCATGTGGCTGTGGCTTCGTGTAAATTTATCCATTCGTTTGGCTTCTACATAATGGTAAATGCAGGTGTAAGAGAATTGTCGTGAAAAGATGGGAGACAAGATAAAAAAAATAGTTAAAGGTACAAAAGAAATAGGTACAACAAACAAAAGGGAAAAAATTATTTTTGAAAAATTTGCATTGATTTCATTGACGTGACGAAAGTCGCCTCTATTTTTGTGAATTTACACTTCTAACTATCGGTTGCTTGGCAAAATGCAACTCATTAACAGAAATTCTTTTATATATATATATATATATATATATATATATATATATTAATATCAACTACATATAAAAGGTCATATCTTAATATTCAAAATGGAAATTATTAGAAGATGCAAAAGTTAAAATTTTTTTGATTGTACTAACTATAAAATATGTTCTAAGAAATAAAAATACTAAATCATATAATTCCAATAAATAAAAATACTAAATATATACTAAGAGCATATGCAAAATTAGAACATGTATAATAACTCTGTTACATTCAAAAACTATTGAAAATGACAATCCAGAAATTTGGAGTATTCAACAATTAAATTGGTTGCTCAGCTTTGGATGTGCTAATAGCCGGTTAAATCGATTTTGTTGTGCAAACCATCCCAGTTGCCTTTGTTGAAAAATCAGAGAGGGTAATAAACCCTAAAAATGAAAGAAGTTAGAAGAAAAGATATCTTACTTAACCCTAAATTAATGCATCGCTATATGAAAAGAATATATCATGTATCTAAAATAAACATATCAATATATTGTGCTTATTAATTAGTGAACTAAAATTAATTTATTAAATATTATATAAAAATTCTCTATCTTTTTAACTAAGAATTATAATATCAATGTGTTTCACTTAATTTTTTACATGTGTACAAAAAATTCGCTACTAGCCAAATCTGAGCGTCATATGCCAACACTGAGTCATCGTTAACTAATTATTTTAATTTCAAAATTAGTTTGATACCTAAATTAAAATTCTAAGATCATTTAAAAATAACGAGATTAATTTAAATATCTAAAAACTTTAAATAAATATCTATAGAAATATTTTTAAAAAATAGATTATAATTATAATTATATATATATATATATATTAATCAACAAAATTTCACATGGTCAAAGATTTATTTTCCTTAAATATTGTTGCCAAATAATTAAACACTAGTTTCAGGAAACACAATCCCGATACGAAACCAGCAATTTTATTATTGCAACAGATTAAATACTTAAGTCTTGTCATTGAATTCGTATTTCTTTCTTTTTCTTCTTATTCTTTCTCACATATTTTTAACTTAACCATTTCGTTCCCTTTCTTAGCAATCGTCATTTTGAATAAATATGTCAAAAATCATACGCAGATGTTACCAGGTTTTCTAAATCCCATAGATGACTAATCCTGGAAATAGAATCACTTGACGTCACATTCATATCTTACAATAACTGCATATCTCATCTACATCTTACAATAACTGCATATCTCATCTACATCTTA
>BGPR01033981.1:0-12998 GCA_013235015.1 Araneus ventricosus
ATATAATATAATATAATATAATATAATATAATATAATATAATATAATATAATATAATATAATATAATATAATATAATATAATATAATATAATATAATATAATATAATATAATATAATATAATATAATATAATCTTTCGTTCGAAGTGTGAAAGTGAGTATATGCTTACTTATAAATTTTTAATTTAGAATAAAGTTTATGTTTAACCACTCGCTTAAAAAATTGTTGATGATGCGAAGTATAACGTTTGAAATTGTTTTCCCATATATTTGAAGACAGAAGAATTTTCAATTTTCGTTGCGTAAAGAGTATTTTCTAAATAAAATTTTTAGTGTAATAAAAACATAATTAAAAGGTTTTGCTTACAAAAATATTAATTTTTGAATGCGTTCCAGATTCGACTAGAAAGCCGAACTGAAATCTGATATATCGGCTTCTGATTCATTTTATTTAATTCGTTTTCTTTCTCTTAATATAAAAAGTTATCGAGATATTAATTTAACATTATAAAACGTGGTTTAAAGTTTAAGCAATTATTCAAAATGTTAAGCTTTTCGAATTTTTTGTCAATTCTTGATTTCATCAACTGCTGGAAATAAGGCAAATGCGAGGCTATATAAACTTACAAAACGAGGCTAATAGCGACTGTAGGACGCAACCGGAAAATAGAACTCAACTATCATTTTTGGGGGTTTTCGGTTTACTATCGTGAAATTTACTTTTACAGTAGACTCCGCTTAATGTGATCGCGGTTAATGTTATCATTCGCTTTATATTATCAGAAACATCTGGTGTCGAACCAACGTATTCAAATGTATACAAAGTTATTCGTTTAGTGTGATCACTACATCGTTTAATGTTATCAGTTTTAAAGTAGAGAATTGATCGATCCCTCATTTTTAAGCAGCGTTAACGATTGACGTTCGTAGAATTTCTCGCTCCACTTGTAAGGAAACATCTGGGGTTCCACTTTCACTTACACATTCCAAGAATGTTGGATATTTTTTTCATGACCTCTCTCGTTATTTTTTTCATGTCATGCCATTTAGAAGGCAGGGACGTGACCGTCGGTAATTTTCTGTGATCCTCCTGAACGTATACAAAAGGAAGAGTATGAAGAGTGAATGTTCATTGACGAGGACATTCCAGGAGCTGCCGCACTAACAGGCTTGAACATTTACCAAAACGTTTGTAAGCAAGACGAAGCAATAAAAGTTGACTATTCCGACGGGGACGAATGTGTCGAAGAAAACCCTCCAACGAACGCCGAAACGAGACGAGCACTTGATATTTTGAAACGCGGCGTGCAGCATCGTTCAACAAATTTTGAAAAACAATACGAGTACGAACAATATATAAATGAACTGTTAAGGACTAATTGTGGTCAAGCAACAATTAATGAATTTTTTATTGTTATTTTTGAAATAAATTATAGATAGCCCTGAGGTAAGTATTTTTCTTTTCCATTTTGTTTCTTTTCCCTTAATGTGATAAAAATATAGTTGATTTGACATAATTCGGTTATTGTTATTAATCGGTTAATATTATCAAAATTCTTAAGTACCGGAGTGATCACATTAAGGAGAGTCTACTGTATATTGTTTAATATAAAAATCGGACGAACTTCAGTCATTAGAATGTTAGCAGCATTAGAATTTTGGATGTGAACATTATTATTTGCAAGTTGTCGATTGAAAAGAAAAGCATTATGATGTACGCGGGAATTACGCATTATTATTTGCAAGTTCTCTATGAAAAAGAAAAGCATTATGATATACACTGCGTCTACACATCATTATTTGCAAGTTCTCTATGAAAAAGAAAAGCGTTATGATGTACACGGCGTCTACTTATTATTATTTGCAAGTTCTCCATGGAAAAGAAAAGCATTATGATGTACACGGCGTCTACGCATTGTTATTTGCAAGTTCCCTATGAAAAAGAAAAGCATTATGATGTACGCAGGGTTACGCATTATTATTTGCAGGTTCTCTGAAAATAAAAGCATTACGCTGTCCCGGCGTCTATTATTACTTGCAAGGTCTCTATGGAAAGAAGCAGCATTATGATGTACACAGCGTCTATGCATTATTATTTGTATGTTCTTATGAAAGAGAAAAGCATTATGATGTACGCGGGATTTACGCATTATTATTTGAAGTTCTCTATGAAAGAAAAAGCATTATGATATACACTGCGTCTACTCATTGTTGCAGTTCTCTATGAAAGAAAAGCTGTTATGATATACACCGTCTACGTTCATTATTTCAAGTTCTCTATGAAAGAAGAAGCGTTATGATGTACACGGCGTCTACTTTTAGTGTATTTGCAGAGTTCTCCATGAAAGAAAAGCATATGATGTACCTCTATGCATTGTATTTGCAAGGATTGCCTATGAAAAAGAAAAGCATTATGATGTACGCAGGAATTTACGCATTATTATTTGCAAGTTCTCTATGAAAAATAAAAGCATTACGCTGTCCACGGCGTCTATTATTACTTGCAAGGTCTCTATGGAAAAGAAAAGCATTATGATATACACGGCGTCTACTCATCATTATTTGCAAGTTCTCCATGAAAAAGAAAATCATTATGATGTACACGGCGTCTACGCATTGTTATTTGCAAGTTCTTTATGAAAAAGAAAAGCATTATGATGGACAAGGCGTCTACGCATTACATTTTCATTATTTCTGTTAAAATTGAGAATTATGAGTATCACACTCGGACACCCACCCATCAAACACGCACACATATACACGTACGCTCGCATACACAAGCACAGTTCACATAAATACTTACTTATGTCATTAATAGGTTATTTTATTGAACATGCAATTAATTTGCAAACAAAATTACATAAGGAAATATTAAATAAAAAGTTTAATATTAAGTTTAAGCAAATTTAATCAGCTCAATTCTGAAAAAAATTAGTAAATCGTTTTCATCTATTATAAGAATTCATAAAAAATATTATGCAAGAAAATTAAAATTAAAGTATCTGATTTTTAATGGTTTAATTTTATGCAATCAGACTAATAACACTTATCTATATGCATTTAAACCTCTTCCATGAGAAAAAGTTCTTTGATAATTAAGAATAATTAAAACACCATTATAAAAAATCAAAAAATGTTTTCGTGAAAACCATCTAATAGAGGGTAAAAAAGATTAAACTTCAAGACAGCCATTTTTTTCTCATCCCATAAAATTTGATGCATTACCTTTTTGATAATTAAGAATGTAATTCAGTATTATTCCAGGCGACATCATTAGCTTTTTTGCCTAATTACATGTGGACGGGGAAAAATTTTCTTTGAGTTTTCTAAGATTAAAAATGGATTCATAAAAAAGTTTAAAGAAATATAGTTTTTAAAAAAAAGAAGCCCATAAAAACGTAAATTTTTTTAAATTAATTCACCAAAGGGTTTAAGCTAGTAAATTAATTTTCTCAGCGCGATTCAGTTGGAATAGTTTAAAAGTAAACATGATTCGATGGAAATACTAAGAATTTACGGAAATATTACCTCAACTGCAATACAAATCCTGAGCTGTGTGTGCTTTAAGTTTCTTATCAGCTTTACTTAATCACTTTCAAGGAAGTAAACCGTGTGTGTGGGGGGGGGACACCACGAGTTTGTGGATGAGAAGCCTCCGGATAAGTAAACGGGGTCTCGCTTCCCCTGGGGATACAATAATTGTTTGGGCCCTCCACTCATATGACGGGACGGAACTCCTTCGGTTGGGGTTGGGCCTCTACCGGTGATGGCTATTAGGTCTCTAACCTTAGTTCCGACTGCTGTAGTGACGCCGATTAGTCAACGACTTCGCATACCTAGGCAGGACAGGGGTGACTCTTTTGTTATTACTCCTGTCCTGCCCAGGCATGAAGGGACTTGTGAATGACAATCAAAATAGCACGAGTACTGAGGAGGGAGACTTAATGGTGTGAGGTCCGGAAAGGCACCCACCAACTTCCCACAAGAAAGTTGACTGGATCTCCCAGATAGCTAGCTGAAGGCAATCGGAGAAAGGGGTGCCGACGCCGTTAAAACCCCTTCCTGATTGCATCATCCGGAGGGATTTGCTTGAAACTCGCCGCCGGTTGACCTCGAGCGGACACCCAAGTAGCCAGAAAAATGCATTGCGTTGTGCCTATCGCCAATAGCATTGAGGAATCCAAGACAGAGTTTTGTCATTGGGAGAAAAGGTCTCCTCTTCGGCAAATGAAGAGAGCTGAACCTGTGACCCCGCCTCGAAGGGCAGGTTCCAAGGGGCTTTTTAAACTGGAACTCTGGAGGGATGAGGGGGGAGGATCGAGATATCAGGTTAGGGTTCGTTTGGAGAATCGAGATTAAAAATTCTCGTTACCGAGAATTTTGAAAAGCAGCTCTCAGGCTGAGAAGCTGTTGGATCGGGCCTTGTCCCGTGAACCGAAGCCAACCTTTGGCTGATTATCGCTCGTCCCGAGCGAGAAGCATTTTAGGAACTCTTATCGAATTGGACGTGCCCTACGTCACTGCAAACTATCTTCTTGGTATAACTCGTGAAAGGGTTGTACGTAGATATTTGAGCGGTCAAATCCTTATTCCGGACATCGGACTTATACTCGCCTGGAGTAGAACTTTCTAAATTACCTCGAGTGAATTTGTCGATCAAACAAAAAATCTGACAATCTGCGATTATATCCAGATTTTACTTTGACTTGTTTAGGCTATCTCGTCCTGAGTGAAGCAGAATTGTTTTACACTGATATTAATTTGTACATTCTTGTATAAAGTTATTTAATCAAGATTTTTAATTCAAAATTAATATCCTAATATTGCTGTGTCTGGTGAGTCCTTCATAGCTTAGTATCACTGAGCTAAGACCCTACAATGGCCATCACCGGATACGGTCAGACGCTCCCGAAGGAGATACGTGCTATCACTGAAGGGGATAACACAACCCCGCCATTATTGTACGCCCAGGAGAAGCGAGAACCTTCTTATTTATCCGTCGGCTTCTCATCCACAAACTCGTGGTGTCTCCCGGGGTAGTCAAGAAAAGTAAAGGAATATTTTTTTAAATAATGAAAAAATATCATCTTTCTAAAGGTGAGACAGTAGAAAATGATTCCAAAAAATGATGCCTCATACAAACATTGAAATCTTAAATGCTGTTTTAAAATACAGTCAAACCCCTTTATAACGAACCCTCAACGGACCGACTCAGAAGTTCGTTTCAACCGAGGTTCGCTGTATCCGTATTTGCAAAAAAAATGTCCCAACATGCTAAGATACTACTTCTATAATAAACTTTTTAATAACATAATATTTTCATTAGTAATTAGGGACAAATAAAGTATTAAATAATATACTCAATAATAAACAAACTAAACATTTATATTTTTTTACTTATTTGCTAATCCAATTACATTGAAAAAAGATGTTATTTTTGGTTGAAAAGATTTCGATTTTATATACAACTCGTCAATTTGTTTATCCACTATTTTAAACAGGTCCGCAACATGTTCGTAGATGTTTTATGTGGCAAAAAATTGTTCAAAATATTTGTAGCTTCTTTTGAATGTGCAATTGAAGGCCCTGGTTCGTCTTGTTCTTCCTGCATATCTGAAGACGAATCTATACCGAATCAATGCCACTATATCTTCCTCACTCACTTCCCCAGCTGACAGGAAGTCCCCCCCTTCCCTGGTTGACACAAGGCCAGGTGTCCACCGGGGCGGAGGGGAGAGAGAAACTGTAAAGAGCTTTTCCTATTGTTCCTTTGTCCCACTTATGGGGTTAGCAGCGACTAACAAAGGTACAATAGGCGAGGAATGTGGTCTCTGGACCAGAGTATTTCATGCGAAAGGGGTAACTCTTGTAGAAGATGGGTTGACTTGAGCACAATCAGTAAAGAATGTCCCTTTGGGCAAGTAAAAGTTTGAAATTTTAGAAATTTCCAGTTCCCTGTAACCGAGTCTCTAGCGTTTGCTGTTCGTTGTAAACGTATGAAAATACATTATTAACATAGGGCTTGAGTTGGGACCGTGTAAAAGGTTCGCTATAACCGAGGGTTCGTTATATCCCGGGTTCGCTATATCGCGGTTCGACTGCATTATGATTCCATGCCCCACAGAAATATTAAGGACAATTCATATCATAATGTTTTAGTATCTGTTAAACACGTAATCAAATTAAGTGATAGAACGCACAGACAAATAAAAAAACAGATTTTTAAAAAAATATATGAATAATAATTTGATACTATATTGTTACCAAAATCGTTCTGTGGGTGTATGGTTTAAACAGTCCAACACGCAGGATAGAGGGGAATAAAGGTTTATTCACAAATATGCAGAAAAACAAGTAGCTAGCTAGTCACTTATATATCGTTTCTTTGTCCAGAATTTAGATTCTCAATTAAATGGATAATGTTAAAATTTTGTTGACTTACTTTCTCATTGTAAATGTTTCTTATTATATTTCATCGCTCCCTTATTGCTTTGCATCACCGGAGTGATCATCATGTAGTATTGTCATGCATCTTTATGAATTAGGGTTTGAGCCATCATCCGTTCATATGGGAACGGCAGCTTATAAGGGTCCTTTAAGGAAAATTTAGTATAAAATTTATATTATTTGTTGGAATGAGCAACAACTGTTCAAAACCTTCTTTTGAACTCTTTTCTTTATGTTGATTATATTAAACAAATTTAACTAAGCCACGTAAATTACATACGACAACTAATTTTTAAGTCGATACTTTGCAAAAATTTGAAAATGTCGGGTAGCATGGGCCACGCTAAAGAACACAATTTTTAAAATAAAAACAAATAATTCTTTGGGTGCAAATGGATATATTAAGATTCTGTAGCCAAATTATGTACAATAATGGAAATAAACTTTCTTACGTTTCCATCATTATCTTATTAGTTATTTAATCTTAGTTAGTTATTAACTATTTAATTAATGTTTCTTCTTTGCAGTGTACTTATAGGCAAACATTAATGTTCGGATACAGCCCTTCCAGACATTTTATTTTCCAAAACACTTTTAATTGCAATTAGTTTAGTTATATTATCGTACCGTTTTGAAGCAACACGACGGATATTTTGGGACAGACCTCGTAATTTTTTGTCAGATGACGAGGACGACACCTGAACTGGCACTTCCTCTTCAAAATTCTCCACCACACCAGCGGAAAGATGTTTGATCACTAGGAAAGATTTAGCGTGCAACAGGCCCCATACTCGGCGGATCTTCAGTGGAATCGGGTTTCGAACCGGGATCCCTCCAGCCCCAAAGCCGGGACCTTGCCACTAGGCCACCGCGGCCTGATTAAAGTCGCAGATTCATTAGGCTTAGAAAGACTTTGAATTTATTTAATGGCATCCAAACTTCTCAAACTTACTAGAGTTGTATATCTCCAAGAAACAAACTATTTACACAATTTTAACTGTCGTATTAAAGAAAGAAGGATATCTTCTGCTCGTCAATGAATAAAACCCCTACATAAGGGATGGATAAAGCATAGACAAATTGATCTCCAGAAGAAAGTCTAACTTGTCTCCCACCATCTGCGATATAAAGTAAAAAGAATTTCTGGCCCACTTTATAAATGAAGTCATTAGTTCCATGATCAAATTATCCATTCTTTAAGAATAGAAATACTAATATAACGAATCTTATCAACAAACTTTATTGATCACTAGGAATGATTTAACCCGCAACAGACCCTCAAACATGGGTGAGTTTCATTCGAATCTGGAACTTTCCGGTCCCGAAGCAGAGACCTTACCACTAGGCCGTCACGCCCCTCCCCCTTGCATTTACAAGCTTCATGGCATCCGTAGATCACTCTCCTCGACCCTCGCCTTCAGGTTTCTTTTTCAACTTAGGCCTTTTTTCGTAAAGAAAAAATTGTGCCTTACTCACATGGCCCATGCTACCCAATTTTGGCATGACCCGTACTACCCGATTGATAGTGAATAGAAAAATTATGTCTTACTCACATGGGCCATACTACCCGATTTTGGCATGGCCCATACTACCCGATTTTGTCATGGCCCGTACTACCCGATTTTGGCATGGCCCATACTACCCGATTGACAGTGAATGGAAAAACATAGTGACGGCTAAATTCGGTTAAAGTACGCAAGATAAAACTTTCACGCATAATCTGAATAAAGTAATCTAAATCATAACACTAGTTTCATAATTTTAATAAATAAATAAATAATAGAAAAACAAAAATTAAGTTAAAAAGAAAAAAATATATATAAAAGAAATAGAAAAAGTAAACAGTAATAATAATGATAACAATACACTTTTATGCGCACTCAACGCAACAGCATCAAGTGATTTCATCATCAAAATTTTCCTAAAATTAATCAACAAAAAACTATAGAATTAAACAACAGAAATTCCCAAATAATTAAAACACATAAAAAAATTAGAAAGTAAGAAATGTAACCAAAATGGAAAAGAACCAGAATGGTGATACTTCTTCTGTTGTTTAATTCTATAGTTTTTTGTTGATTAATTTTAGGAAACTTTTGCAGATGAAATCACTTAAAGCTACTGCGTTGAGCGCGCACAAAGGTGTATTGTTATCATTATTATTATTGATTACTTTTTCTATTTCTTTCATATATTTTTTCTTTTAAACTTAATTTCTGTTTTTCCATTATTTGTTTTTTGTATTTTATTAGAAGTAGCTGCATATGCGCCTTTCTGTATAATACAAAAGAGTTTCAATTAATTTAAATTTAATTTAATTTAATTTTTTGTTAAATTTTATCAATTGCAACTGTTCACAATTTTAATTCATACCTGTAGAAGTGCAAGGAGTCGTCAAAAGTCATACGAAGCAACCACTTATAGGGTTACAAACAAAGAAACTTTACTGAAGTACGACAAAAAGCAGTTATGTTAACCAGCTATCTGTACATGGGAGACTGATGCTATGGTTGTAGTGTAGGCATATTAATGGGCTGCTATCTACCGACAAGCCCTAGAAACACTACCCGATGGCCCTTGCCCGCCGTTCCCCTATAACACCTACTATAGATGGAGCTTAAAGACAATCAACTAGAAAAATTAGAATAAATTTAAAAATAAAATTTTAACTTAAACTTTAAACAAGAACAACAAAAATTTATTTATAAACAATAAACTTTAGAGATTAACACTTAAACAATATTTAAGTAGCGCGTAATTGCAGTACCAAAACAAAAAACAAACAACAATGGACATCAATATCATACAAAGAAAACCAGAAAACAAAGATAAACCCAGAGGTAATAAAAAATGCAAACAAGGAATCCATTCTAGTCCATTTCTTCAAGGGCTAAGGACTTTATTCAAAATAATAATTGGGAAATTTTTCTGTAAGAAGCTTGCATTACCCAAACATAGCTCCGCTTAGCCCGAAATTTCCCAAACAAAAGATAAAGGAGATCTGTACACCAAAAAGCATATTTTCAAAAGAAAGAGGAAAAACAAAAACACAAACATCAAAACACTAATAAGATTGATTAAAATTATCAGCCATCTGGCTTTTAAAAAATTATCCATAGATGGACAGACCTCTGTGTGTGGAGAAAACACAAATAACTACCCTGCTAATCAGACAAGAACACTTATGAGGAAAAGAGATAATCGGCATGGTCAAGAACATGCGCATTCTTTTTAAATGCATCAGTTATATATGCTCCCATCATTCAGTGAATAGTTAAAATCATCTAAAAAATATAATAAAACGAAAATCATCAATATTATCCTTTAAAAGACGTTTCTTCAGGATGTTTTTAAATTTACCGTCGATTCCATTTTTTTTATTTTCGTTTCACGAAAATAACCATAATCTCATCCAATATTACATGAAATAATAATTTAAATCACACACCATAATTATGGTTACATCCGTTTAACGGAAACAACCATAATGACCAACAATATTACATGAGATAATTCTGCTAATCCACAGATAAAATACCACACATCTTTGGAACGCTCAATGTCAGTGCACGATAAGAGAAAACATAAATGGAATGAAGTTACATATAATTTAAATATACATTTATAATATATTATAATATATAAAAATAAATATACAAAAAAATAAATAATAAAAATAAAATAAAATAATTAAAAAAAAATTAAATAAAAAAATACAAAAATAACAGACAGCAAAATTTAATATATGTTGAAGAGTTAATTGAGTTTGAATAGTCAGTTTACACAAGTTACGAATTTCCTTAAATTTAATATCATCCGTAGTGTTCTTGCTCTTAAAGTTCTAGTACCGACCCTTTCCACAGCTAATATAGGAACTCGAGAAAGACATCAAATGAACTCGTGATCAGTGAGTCAGCAGATCCATTTTTAATCAAATCATAAACTCAACATATGACTTAAGTAAATAAGACTGGATATGAACTATAAAAGAATCTTTGTTATTTTCAAATCTTGAAAATTAAGGCGTTTGAGGAATGTTTATGGAACAAGTAACGAGTATTATTCTATTTTCAAAAATGGATGTGTCAATGGTGCATTAAACATTGTTTGCCAAAGAAATAATTCTCGTCGATCTTCTGGTATGTTTCGATGGCGTTGTTCTTACTGGTATTTTTGACAGAAGGTAAGGTTAATTTTATCTTATTTCTTTCTCGATTAGATTTGTTAAAAAGACTGTCTGAAGTTTTTCTTATTTAAGAAAGTTTTTTCCCTGCATTATTTTAATTATTGGATAAATTCAGGCCACAGAGGGAATATTATTTGACTATTAAGTCAATCCCTTGACCGAAAATTTATCCATATTAGAACTGCGATGGCGGGTGGCACTTTGAAAAAGTTCGCCATTCGAGTTATCTTCCATTCTTTTCCATTCCATTCTATTCGTTTAATCTTAATGTGTTATAATTTTTATTGAAGCATGATTATTGTAGTTTGATTCTATCTTAATTAATGAGTTGATTATAGACAATATTGTTGATACAATCACTGGATGCTGCTGCGTTGCGCGCAAGAGATATATTGTTATCACTGTTGTTTACTTCTTCTGGTTCTTCTGTTATTTCTTTATTGTATTACTAGCTACGTGACCCGGCGTTGCACGGGCTATCTCGAATAATGCGTCATTCCTTGACGGAGAGAAAAAGTGAGGTCGTGTGACACATGCCCAACATTCTCTCCTAAATAAATAAGGAGAAAGGAGCGGTTCAATCATTCCGTCTGCGTAAAGGCTTCAAAATATACTTTTTAAAAAATCGCAAAAATAATCTTTATTTTGTAAAATTACGATTCCGTAATTATTTTTTGTCTGACTCTAGTACGGAAGGAATGAGATAACCCAGCGTTGATCGGAATCCGTATTTTTTCATATGCCCGCCTCCAGTTAATATGCACATGAAGCAAGATGCACTGAGTACATGAAATCTAAAATTGAAACCTCATAGAAAACAATAGTTTTAGTAAAAACCCTATATGAGCGATTTAATTTTCCCTGTTTCTTTATATCAATTACCAAAACCCACACAAAACTCTATCCACATTGACTCATTGCATTGTTCAGGTTTCCATATTGCAACAATACATTTTTTTTTATTTCTGTCAGCGTCACTTTTTTATTGTTGTTGTAACAATGTTCTTTAAAGTAAACGACTTCAACAATAAAATAAATTTTGAATTGCGCTGTAACAATGAAAAGTATTGTTGTAAAGTATCCGAAACAATGAAAAGCATTGTTGTGAGTTAGTTTTTAATTAATATCTTTTTCACTAATTAAAATTTCGATATTTAAATGGCCGAAATGGATTCCTTGGATTATTCCCCATCTTTTGGTACTTTCCGCGCGCTTCTCCGTTCGGCGGTTCGTGAGAAGATAGAAGGACATACATACATACATACATACGTTTGTTTACCTTCGAATTTTAATAGGATAGACTAGCTACATGACCCGGCGTTGCACGGGCTATCTCGAATAATGCGTCATTCCTTGACGGAGAGAAAAAGTGAGGTCATGTGACACATGCCCAACATTCTCTCCTAAATAAATAAGGAGAAAAGAGCGGTTCAATCATTCCGTCCGCGTAAAGGCTTCAAAATATACTTTTAAAAAATCGCAAAAATAATCTATTTTGTAAAATTACGATTCCGGAATTATTTTTTGTCTGGCTTTAGTACGGAAGGAATGAGATAACCCAGCGTTGATCGGAATCCGTATTTTTTCATATGCCCGCCTCCAGTTTATATACACATGAAGCAAGATGCACTGAGTACATGAAATCTAAAAGTGAAACCTCATAGAAAACAATAGTTTTAGTAAAAACCCTATATGAGCGATTTAATTTTCCTTGTTTCTTTATATCAATTACCAAAACCCACACAAAACTCTATCCACATTGACTTGTTGCATTGCTCAAGTTTCCATATTGCAACAATAAATTTTTTTTATTTCTGTCAGCGTCACTTTTTTATTGTTGTTGTAACAATGTTCTTTAAAGTAAACGACTTCAACAATAAAATAAATTTTGAATTGCGCTGTAACAATGAAAAGTATTGTTATAAAGCATCCGAAACAATGAAAAGTATTGTTGTAAATTAGTTTTTAATTAATATCTTTTTCACTAATTAAAATTTCGATATTTAAATGGCCGAAATGGATTCCTTGAATTATTCCCCATCTTTTGGTACTTTGCGCGCGCTTCTCCGTTCGGCGGTTCGTGAGAAGATAGAAGGACATACATACATACATACGTTTGTTTACCTTCGAATTTTAATAGGATAGACTAGCTGCATGGCCCGGCGTTGCACGGGCTAAATCGAATAATAGCTGAGGTCACGTGACACATGCCTAATGTGTGTTATAATATTGTTGAAGTGTGTTGTATTAGTGTTTTCACCTCCTGTTTCAGCTGGGTGTAGATGAGAGGTCCTGTGATAAATTTGGCCATGAATTCTGAAGCAATACGCTCCTCTCCCTGTAGACGGTACAATCTGTGCACCCATT
>BGPR01033982.1:0-11408 GCA_013235015.1 Araneus ventricosus
TCTCAGTGGTAAGGTCTCGGCTTCGGAACAGGACGATTCCAGGTTCGAAACCCGATTCCACAGAAGATCCGCCGTGTATGTGAGTCTGTTGTAAGTTAAATCGTACTTCAACAGGCCAAAGGTCCGTGGTCACTCTCATCCTTCTCTTGCAGCAATGAAACTTGGATACTCACAGATAGCAGAAGTTCTATCCAACATTGGGCCAATTGGCATAGAGTAAGAGATAATACAGGAATGAATATTCTTAACAAACTTAAAAGTCTCTCAGTATCTTACCGGATTCACCTTCAGTGGATTCCTTCTCATGTCAACATCGAAGACAACGAGATTGCAGATGCACTTGCTAAAGCAGGTGCTGATGATGCTTCAGTGCCTTCTGTACCTCTCACCTACTTGGAGCTGTTCTCTAGAGCTAAAAGCAGGAATAAAACTAACTGGCTCATTCCACTGGTGTGTCATTGGTATCAAGGTTCTCGACCAGGTGGCTGTCTATCAATTGACTGCAACAGACGCGACCATACAACTCTTACTCGCTTCCTTAATGGGCATATCAGAAGTTTGACTTCCTCTGATAATTCTAAGTGTTTTGAGATCTGCCCAAAATGTACTGCAGAACAGGCCACACCTGATCATATTCTTGCATGCCTGGGACTTTCCAAACAGGATCTTGTTTCTAATCCTCTGTTGACTTTGGGTTTCTTTAGGGTGCACAGGCTCATGGACCTGATATAGCTCTGCTGATCTTCGGGGGTCAACAACAACAGAGCAAAACGCCGTCTCTTACCCCCGTGCCCGTGACCAGACCAGTCACTGAACGGTTTGATGGGCAAGATACGGGAATTTTATTTAAGAAGAAAGTAAAACAAAATAAACAGAAAGAAAGAAATATTTACACTATGTACAACACAGGCATTTTCACTGTTATACTATTATTTCGTAGTTTCTTTTCTTTAGATGTTGTTATTCCTTTCTTTTCTAAAGGGGGGAATGTCCGGTAATTGAGTCTTTTAGTTCAGCTCACTGGAAAGTTGAAGTCTAGGGAGGCCGGAAAAGATCTCTGTTTTCGCTAATGAATTTGATAATCCCACGAATTTTATGCCTGGAGACGAGGTTATTGGCGACTCTTTTCAGCCATTCTTGTTCGAAGTTTGGCGCTGGCTTCCTCATATGCCAAGACACTGTGTAAATACACTCTGTGGTATAGTGAAGTGCCGTGCCAATTCCACCACAGCTGCAAAAATCGCTGTCAGACAGGTGAAACCTTTTGAGATAGGCAGGGAAAGGGCCATGTGATCAACAACAATAACAGGTCCGTGGTTCAAAACGACGAGATCCGTACCAAAATAGCCCTCGTGTTGCTTCAGAACGGGACATTAACTCTATGGATACGGGACCGTCCCTTCAAGCAAAAGACGATAGCCGTCCGAATGTCACTCTGAAATTTCTAACCCTTTTCGTTATGATTTCACACCAGCGGCGCGTGCTTTCTTCGTTAGAGTGGTTAGCCCAGATGTGTTTGGGGAAGAGGGGAGTTTTCTTACAATTCGGACAATGCCAGCTCTCATTGTGGTTTTTGAGGGGGAAAATGAAATTCCCTTATCTTCGATAGAGGAGCTCGGACGTTCCCGTATTTTCAGGTCCCTTAATTTCTATGCCCTTAGGAATCAGAGGGTTAATGTAACTAGACCATACCATCAATCGTAAGGGAGTTGAGGGGAAATGAAAATTTCCACCCACTTTGAGTTGGATGGTCCATCTACGAATTCGGCCGAAATTTCAAACTCCTTGCGAAATATTTTTGCCAGCTCAAAATCGAATCAAAATTCCTTTAGTTATCTTGCGCACAAGATAATATGGTAAAGTATTATGCATAAGCTTTTGAACGAGGCTGGTGTTGGATACTAGAGATCATAAGAAAATTACGCAGAAATTTTCACGAAGCTGTGTCATGTGAACCAATGCAATAAGGAGTAATCCTGTAAGAAATATACCTGAGAGTACCTTTCTGTATTCCTTTGAGTCTCCTACGCTGTTCTATTGCACACTCAAAGTACAAATTTTCTTTAATTCTAATTGCTCTCGAGAGAAATTCTGCCGTACAAATGTCATGGATACCATTAGAGTCTCAACTTAAATAGCGCGTATGATCAACTCGGAACAATAAGTTGTACTACCCAAGTTTAACTATCAAGTTAACCAAACAGAAAATTGACTTTTGTTGAGAAACTTGAAGAAAAGTGGAGAATTTTGGCGTAACAGCGCCAACAAATTGCGAACCTTTGCACCCACATTAAAACGAACTCTCATTATGTTGAAATGTTTTGAGCATGTAAGGAGCTTCATCTGCTGTTTCTCAGTGTAATCGAGCCTCTGCGCTTGAATGACCTCATTCATGAAATTTCAGCTGAAATATGTGGTAACGCAGCGTAAGCATGATTCGGGAAACCGGCATTAATAGTTAAGGATTAACTCTCTCCTTGTAGAGCTCAGGGGCAGACGCATTTGTTCTAATTAAAATGGAAACAGAAGATTAATGTTACGAATTTTGTAAATAGTTCGAAATAACGGTTTTTGTTTGCTCTAAATGAAACTGTAAATTTGTAAATAATAAAAACATTTCATGTAATTAATATGTGTTTTTTTTATTACCCACGCCGATCCTGCTTACTCAAAATCACGAATCAGCGGGAAGAAAAATTCCAATACAAATATTAGAGTAATAGAAAGAAATACAATATAAAGCATACAAAATAATACAAAAATCAGGTATTGCAATATAAAACAGTATAAGTAAAAAATACAATATAAAATACAAATGTCAATATAAATACAATAAAATATAAACAACAAACATAAAAAATAAGTACAAAGTTAAATAATAGATAAATATAAATATACGCAATTAATTAAGAAGCATACATAATAATAAGAAAAAAATGAAAAATTAATAAAATCTAATAAATAGTAAGTGAAACTTTAAAAAAGAAGAAAAACTAAGTCTGAGATACAATTCAAAAAGGAGAGACAGGAAAAAAAAACAATTTTGAAAAGAAAAGATTTAACAACAAAATTTCTATAACGCGATTTAGGTTAAATAAAAATTAAAAAAAGAGGCCGATACAAAAATCCCCCGGATTCTGTAACATAATTTGGAAGAGGAAAAAGAAAGTCAGGTATGCCTATGGTACTGTTGGGAAAATCTATTGCATACGTAATCACTTATCTGTACTAATAATAAAGGAGAATGTGTGTGTATTGGCGCTCTACAGGGCAGACCGTTGAACCTAGAGCTACGAAATTTGGCACAGATATACTTTGGAGGGTGGTAATGTGAACCTCTGAGCCCTTTTTCTGAAATTTTAATTCATTAAAAATTAAGCTAAATTCTGGCGTTTTTCCTTAATAACTTCCTAAAATATTACAGTAACAAAATCATTTTTAAACATCTGAAAGTGCAAAACATTAACCTTTCAATGATATCAATTAAGTTGCCGTACAATGTTTTCTCGAATTTTAATAAATTTTTAAAGTATTTTTGGCATAATTTACAACAATACTTCATTGTTGCAACGCAACTCAAACCGTTTTCATTCTTTAAACAAATATTTAATTGCGTATTTCTCTTTATTTTATTTCATCAAAATTTTTATGAAATCTGTCAACCAATCTCTCTGAGATATTGCTTTGCTTTCATTAAGAAATATATCCGTTAAGCTGTATGGTTATGGTTGCTATGTTTTCAATCTGTTCTCAGCAGCTTTTAATCCAGCTACCATGACGCAGGTCAAAAAAATGTGTTGCATCATTTTAATGTTGAAATCAAATGCATACTTTACAAGAGGAAGAAGAAAGTGAAGATAATTCCGACAACATGGAATGAGAGGTTATATGACATGGTCAGTTATTTGACTTCATTTGGAACATTTATGTAGACAATGAACAGAAGAAGTACAAGGTGACTAATAGAATACGGGTTAAATATCCACCACAATCTGAAGTTTAAAATTATGTTAAGCGAACCATGACTATAAAATGATGCAAGATTAAATTAAAATCATACTCCCGGCGTACAAGTTCGTCGCTGAAGGCGGCTAGTATGGAATATCTCCCGAATTTTAAAAGTCGCATTTTTGTTGAAGAGTAAAGTTTTAATTAATATATATGTATTGTAAGTTTAATTTAGTTCGTATAGAGGTATTTAAAATAAAATAACGTTACAAAAATATAATCTACTTTAAAAAGAAATTGATAAAAGCGTTGGGCATGCGCGTATATGAAAAAGAGAAATATAAATATAATGTCAATGCTCCAGTTGTTTTGTTTTGTGAACGTTGGCTAGCAACGGAGACGAAAAAATGTTTTTGGATTTGATGCGGTTAACGTGAGGAAAATGTCTGTTTGTTGTAAAAGTCCAGAATAAATTTGTGTGTGTGTGTGTGTTTCTTGGAAAAAAATGACATCCTACTTAATCTAATGTGTGCAATGCAATATAATACTCTCTGTAACTTTAAGTTACGTTTATTACTTTCTCGTATACGAAGTATACAAAGAGAAAGTATTGTAATCGTCAAAAAATTCGAGCTCGAGATTTTGACGAATCTCCACGTTTTAGACCTCCCTGAGTCCGAAAAACACAATTTTGGAATTATGTCTGTCTGTCTGTCTGTGTGTCTGTCTGTATGTCTGTCTGTGTGTCTGTCTGTGAACACGATTACTCGAAAACTATTAGAGCTACGGGGATGAAATTTGGTATGTGGTCTTTAAACATAATTTGTAGGTTTCTATCAAATTTTGGACAAAATCCGTCAAAGGGAAGTCTGTCTGTCTGTATGTTCGAGGTCATGCGAACGCTATAACTCAAAAACTTGAAAAGCCAGATGGATAAAATTTTATACATAGTTTTATCGTCATGAATGTAGATCCGTATAAAATTTTGGGCCAAATCCGTCAAAGGGTTGACTGTCTGTCGGTCCGTATAATTTACTTTTGAAGAGAATCCGTATCTCCACGCGCATGCGTACTGGTTACTACTGTTCCCGTAATACGGTCATCTTAGCTCACAGCCAAATTCTTCTCGAATAAAAGTGAATTAATTATGGAGTGTTTTCTTTTAATTTTTCTTTCACGCCGAAACATTTTCAAGAGTTGCATATTTGATTGCGGTTAGTTTTATTTTGTATATTTCGTAATGCATTTTTTTCTGAGTGGATTTTGCAATATTTTTACTCTGACAGAACGAGAGTAGTTGTTAAAACTAAAGTTATAAAGTAACAAACCAAAATTAGTGTCAATTGATTCATCAGTTCTGTTTTTCATGCTTTTTTAATTTCTTAAGCACTCTGCCAATGTGCATGATATTTTCAACTACAACTATCGGTAGTAAATTTGTAACAATCAGATCGGAGATATTGCTGGCAAGCTAAAAGGCTGCTTAGATGTGTGCAAATCTTTCAGTAACTTACATTAGATAATTGAAATTTGGTATGTGGTCTTCTAATTTATCCACGCGGTGGGAGGGGAAACAGCACCTTTTTGGGGAAGTATACGAGAAAGTTTAGGGGAGGCCACTCCCGCTGGTTTCAATTTTTTTTTACCAGTTTTAAATTAATGGCAGAATAATTTTACTTCTAATGCAATCATTTGATAACATGTATTTAAACTAAATCTCTTATGAAATATTTATGAGCCAATGATTGACAATAACGGCAGCTGGTGTGCAAATGGGGAGCAGGTTCGCGAAATTGGGCAATTTTAAACTTCGATCGGGTGCATCTAACCTGTGAGATGAAGCGCAAATATTTATCTGTGCCTAGGTGTGGGTTTTACCGAGAAAGGCGTGGAACTTCTAGTAGCTTCCTATCTCCCTGCCACTCGCGCTAGGGTATCGTGGTATTTTTTCTTGAGTGCTCTTTTCATGTACGTGAGGGGCTCGTTAATCTGGTAGATGAGTTGCGACCGATTACGTTTTTATTTGTGATTTCCAAATTTTTGTCAATATTTCTTTTTGTATTCCTGCGAAACTTGGCATATCTGTGTCCCAGCCCCTAATTCAATGATATTGATCGTTATTTTCTATATTTTTTTTAAAAAATGTCAAATTATTTCAGGCTGTCACCGACAACAATTGTGATTGCTAAGGAATCTTACGGGGAAAAAATTCATTTCCTTCCTGAATTCCTGGACTTTCTGACAGTTGAAATCGCAAGGAAATACTTAAAAGATATTTAAAAACGCAAATATAGCTTTGTATGACCGAATAGTCCAGTTTGTTAAACTTCTCCTTAAACCTTCCCGGTGATTAACCCGAATAATCGGGAGTGCACTGTATATTTTTTATTTTGAAGTTTATTTAACTTGTCAAGGAAGGGCGGCATATTGTAAGTTCGCCCGGGTGGCAAAAATTGCAGCTACGCCACAGTGAATAGTCTGCTTTGTAATGAAATGGACAGGGTCCTCTTAGCAAATTTGAGCGGCATGAGCTAGAATAATTTGATACCCCATCAGAACCATAACTAGGAATTTGATCCAATCCTATGCGGCAACAAAAATTCCTACCTAATAAAATGATTGAGTAACAAAGAAAAATCTGTTGTCCTCTGTTAACGCCTTAAAATTTTGCCAATTGAAGCCTTCAGAAAATAGGATTTATAAAGCACGCTTCCGCTACCCCAGATTGTATACAAGTTTAATTTTAAGGGTTTCTTTATAAATATAAAAATATATAACATCTTGATTAAAGGTGAAATGTCGAATGCCTGAGTCAAGGAGAAGACGTTTGTTGAGTCAATCTTCTTTTATTCAGTCATTGAGGATATTTCTTCATGGATAAAGGATTCAGTTCTTACGAAGCTCCATGACCAGAAATTCAGATTTAACGCGCGAAACAATGCGACGTTGTTATTCGGTTACATGTTGGAGTGAAAAAGAGGAGATAGGAATGCGCACAAAGTTTAAGTACCCAGAAAAGGGAATTTCCCCGGTAAAGACACGTGACTCGAAAAGAAAGTTGTAGTGCGCTTATTACGATGGAAGTAGAAGTAATTAAAATGAGGTGTCGTTAAAAGTGATTTAAGAATTAAAGAAGGTGAAAAATTAAAATTTCACATATACTTATATTGGTTTTGTATGAATATTTTTTGAAGTAATGCATATTTATGTAAAATTAACCTTCCTTCGTGTGTATCTAATCTGTGAGAGGTAGCACACATATTTTTTTGTGCCTAAGTGCGGGTTTTACCAAGAAAGACGTAGGACCTCTGCTAGCGTTCTAGCTCCCTACCACTCACACTAGGGTATCGTGGTTTTTTTCACTGGTGCTCTGTTGATGTACGTGAGGGGCACATGAATCTGGTAGACGAGTTGCGCCCGATTAAGTATGCATTTTTGATTTATAAATTTTTCTCGATGTTTATTTTTATATGCCTGAAAAAGTTCGTATACCTGTGTCCCAACCCCTAATTCAATAATATTGATCTTTATTTCCAATATATTGTTTCAAAAATGTCGAATTATTTCAGGCTCTCAACAACAACCTTGCGGAAAATAAACCTCAAATCTCTTGAATTAGTGGGCATTTTGTTAGTTGAAATTGCAAGGAAATGCAAAAAAAAGTTATTTAAAAACGCAAATTTAGCTTTGTACCACCGAATAGTTCAGTTTGATAAGCTTTTCCTGAAGCCTAAGCCAAAATTTGACTTTTAATCTCACAGATGAGTTGCGCCTGAAAGTGTTAGCATTTGTATTGTGTCCAACTGAAGGTTACAGGATAAATTTGTAGACATAGAAGGTCTTGTAGTTTCTGAATCACGTATTACTCCCAGTTATACAGAAATTTCTGATAATTTCACGAAGATGTCAGTAAGTTTTGTCCTATTTAATATATTTTCTCACTGTCCTTTATATGTTACGGTTAGTGTTTATAATCGGTTATTGTGGATTATCATCGGTGATTAATCATAATAACCAAATAAGCCAGTTAAAGTTACTAATTTTTGAGAATTTATCACATTAACCAGTTATTATGAATAATTATCAATGAAGTTTGGTCAATGTAATTATTTTCGGTTGAAATCTCTTTTGATTTTTTTCTATATGAGAATTTGAGGTGCGTTGGTTAAAGTTAAAGGTTAATCGCTTAAAGTTAAATTTTTTTGAAACCAATGTATTTGCGGATTATCTTTGCATTCTCTCCGGTTTCAAATGTAAAATTTCAACCGCACTCACGATGCCTGCGGCATCGAAAGTAGGCACAGTTCAGATTTTTTAAACTTTAAAAAGCATCCTAAGGCTTTCTAACAGCAGGAGCCTAATAATTTCGTTAACTTATGGAATGCAATGAATCTGCGCATTTTATTACTCAAATGAAGCACGAAAAATTGTGCTCCCTATGCCTGCGGCATCTGAAATGGGCACCGGAATTTTTTTTAATTTAAGAAACATCCTATGGCTTCACTAGCAGTGGGAGCCGGAAGCTAGTAGCTTCGCTTGATCATTGAATGCTAGAATAATTTTGCTTTATTAATCACATTTATCAATGAAGTTTGGTCTCATGCCAATGCAATTAATCATATTGACCAAAGTTCATAGGCAATTATTCATAAAAATGGGTTAATGTGATACATTCTTATAAATTATCCATTTGAAACGGCTTATTTGATTATTATGAATAATCGCCGGCTATTATGCATAATTTCAGCGGTGATTATTCACTTTGACCGTAACGTTTCTACTAAAGTGAAACGACGACTGAAAAATCTTGGTTCTGTCTTGCTGAGAGTTGTAAGTTCCAAAGTATGTTTTGAAGAGTATATTCTGAGTCTATCAAGATATTTCTGTATTATTTGAAGTGCTACGATGGAATCTCTTTGCATGCTAATTGTTCCTTCATTATTGATGAATATATATTTCAGAGAAAGGTTTGTTCTTCATTCTTTCTGTTAGGAACGTTAATTAATCTTGCTGATGTCACTGTTGTAACGTTATAGTAGTTTTTGTCCTAACACTCAATTAATAATCAACACAAACGCTACAACCAAAATTACTCACATAATTTTGTTTTCGATCTGATTTAGGAACATTAATGTTTTATCATTTTATTGAAGCTTCAAATAATCAAATATGAATACCGCCTAATACTCGTTTGATGTGGTAAAAAAGTAATAAAAGATTTAATGTTTTATTATTTTATTGAAGCTTCAAATAATCAAACATGAATACCACCTAATACTCATTTGATGTGGCAAAAAAGTAATACAAAATTTAAGGGGACACATTACCTAACAATTTTTTTTATTTTATATATTATTGAAAAAGTTTTCAAACTAATAAAACCTAACAATCATATAAACTCATCTTAAAGAGAAAAAAATTCATTTTGACCTGCTTATTAAGTTAAAATTTAAATTTTTGAAAGAAAAATTCAATTTTTAAAATTCCTTTCTACTTTTTCAAATATGAATATTTTTTCTTAAAATTTCATTTACAGATTCTCTGAAATATATTACATAAAACTGTGCATGGATTTTAAGTGTCATCTAATATTCGCTTAATTATAGCATTTCAACTATTTTACGTAGTGAAAAATCCCCGATAGATGTGGGCACCACTAAGTGTGGATGAGTTGCTCAGGTTTGTATATGAAGGAACTCGCCCGCCTCGGGGTACATGAATTGGGGGGCGACAGCCCTCCTCCAGTGATAGTACGTACCTCCTACGGGAGGGGCTGGGCCGTGAGGCTGTGTTGGCCATTAGGACCCGACCTCAGTACTCGTCGCTGTCGCACGACTGTCATTCAGTGAAAACCCGGGTGCTTTGGCAGGACGGGGGCTGTATTTACGGTTACGTAGTGAAAAATGCGGAAATTTAGCACTACCTCAATTTATATTTTGCATATAAAAAAACTAAGCAACTGAATGCTTATTGCATGCGCAGTTTTATCATATGCATAACGATAAACAAGTACAAAAAATTTGAAAGCTCTATCTAAAACAGGAAAAAAGCCTTAGCATTTTGAAAACATGAAAGTGACGAAAAGTACGACATGGAGAAAAAGCCAGTTAAAGTTGTCATTTGCTCATGTTTATCATTGGTCAACGTAAATAAAAAAACTAAATAACTTTTATAATATTAAAAGTCGAAATTTGAAATTTTGACACATTAAGCAGAAAGATAAGATGAACAAAATAAGCCAATAAAATAGAAATTGATACTTTGTCCATTTTTTGGGTAATGTGTACCCTTAAAAAATGATGTTCAGTGGATTGCTAGCAGTGCCCTAGCTTACAAACTAAAAATTATCCTTCGTATATACGAGCAAGCATGCGTAATATTTGGTCCTAGGTCAAAGCTTTGAAGCTGATGAAATGGCAAAATTTGGAGAGTAGAGTACTGAATCAAATATCGTTTCCATCTACAGATAGTCTGCCAGAATTATGAAGCCCGCCCCAATAATTGACAGAGGAGCTACGATCTGGATTTCAATAGAATCAATTCTAAGTATGAATCGCTTATCAAACAAATTAAAAGAAAAAGATACCAATAAACTTTTCTAATCGAAATACTCAAAAGTAACAAATACAATTAATATTTCAGTAGAAAAAATGAATAATAATGCATATTCTAACCATTTGAATATGCGTTGAGTGTTTCTTAGATTAACAGTAGCTTCTTAAATTATTTAGATTAATATCAGATCAGCATCTTTCTGTTTTAAGTTACTTTTGTTGATGATTTTTATAAACGACTGACATGCAGATTTCTTTTATGAGTTTTCAATCTCTGGTTTGTTCCTTACCTGTTGCAGAAAAGATAGCATTTACTTTTGGAATTGTCTCCAATGATTCACTGAAGATTAACTCCATTGAGAAGATAAAAAATTCCGGTTTCTCCTGATTTCGAGCTCTATAATGTCATTTCCTGTCTAAATATTTTATTAATTTAATCAATCTTTGGTTTGATCCATACCATTCATATTTCCAAATACAAACACTCTGACATTTAATTTTGGAATTGTTTAAAATAGTCAACTCTGAAGATAATCACTATTGAAAAGATATGAATTCCCCTTTTTCGACAGATTTTGAACATTATTACATCATTATAAATTTTATGAATCTGCTGACAAAAGAATGAGCATACATCATTCACTACCTTTGATGCCAGACAGTTGAAACTTCTTTTAAAGCAACTGTAACTTTATTACCTAAGTATTTTTATCGGTTAACGAAGGTTTAGGGCGAGTGTGTGCAATTTCCATTAAAATCATTGCCTTTGAAGTCCCAGTGAAAGTAATTAGGCACCAGGGATTCAGGATGTGTCTGAAATTTATAACTACCTGCTAATAAAAGATCCAATCTTGAAAGTTAAGGGCGTCTGGAGGTTTCTCTGTCTGAGTGATCGGGTCAGATTAA